>OX352278.1:600000-810000 GCA_947086405.1 Esperia sulphurella | reverse complement strand
TTCTTTAAGACCCAGCGTGCGTTCCTCAAAGCTAAACGAGAGGTGTGTCGTGTTACAGCTTAAGATGAAACCTACCTGGCACCAATTCCAAAAATAGCTGATTATAAAGTATCAATAATTTCGTTGATTGTCCTTTAATACTCTTTGCTTTGAAGAAAAAGTAAATATTATTTTCTACTTTTTAGTTTCAGTTTGAACATATGTTTGTACTTGTTACTGCTTATAAAATGATTATTAAAATGTTGAAAATAGTCTTACTTATAAAAAATGATATTAGAATTAGATTCATGTTCAGTGAAACGCGTTTTCGAGATATGTATTAAAAAAAATTTATTGGAATTTTTGATTTTAGGGATTTGACAACCACACACGTCTAGTATGTATACCCTAAGCATTCAGATAATATCCGTCATGTGATATATTCGGATAATCGTTTAGCGTCTAACTTGATTCACTTATATACTTGTAATTACTGTACTCTTATACTCGAACTCGAAATGTAATATCTATTTTCAATCAACTTTATATTTGTATATTTTCATTTATAAATTTAAAATTTAGTATTTATAAATTTATGTCATAGTAAGAAAGCCAAGGATGTAGACTATACCTTATTATCTATGTTAAGTCTTTCACATTATTGTGGTCTATATCTGTTGTTTCTCCAATAAACTAAAATAAAAAAAATGATTATCACAATATGTCACATGAACCGTAAGAGAGTAAGTACCAGATGGCTTCGTAACTCAACGGATATATTAGCTGAAATGCTTACGAAGTAGGCCCCTATAGTCCATACCGATAAAAATAATCGATGATATGCTTATAGAGGCATTTCCGTACATTACAAGTCAGGTCAGGTAATTTATTTTTAATATCCACAGACGGCGTAAAATCGTCATCGATTTACCTAATCGGACACAGTCTCGGAGCGCACATATGCGGGTTCACGGGCAGGAACTTCACGAACCTGACCGGGCAACACATCGGCAGGTAAGAGCGACTATACCACGGCTGGACCAAAATCCTCACAATATACTGAGAAAGTACACTGAACAGAAAGGAAGGCAAAAGCGACCTGGCAAGTTATAAACAACACAATAAATAACATTCCTAAAGAGAGCGTGACTCAAATACGGTTTGGTTATGAATTAATAACTAGACCTTCAGAAATAGAAAATTTCTTTATTGACCAAATCAAACCAACCTCCCCGTAAAAGATTCCTTAATATTCGCTCAATTTTAATGACTCCAATAACACCTATCGACGTTTATTTATAACATTATAAAATCATTAAAAAATAAAAGCAGTTCAGGCTACGATACGATTACAACAATAATCAAAGCAGTTGCAGCATCTATATCAGGGCCCCTGAGTTTTATATTTAATCTATTTACTGCAAACGGCACCTTCCCAGATAAACTTAAAATCGTAATAGTCACACCTATTTTGAAGAAAAATTATAAGGAACACATGAGCTGCTACAGACCCATAGCACTTGTTCCGATCTTTTCAAAGATTTTTGAAAAGGCTTTATACCACTTGTTTTAGAGAGAAACGAAATTCTAGTTAATCAACAAAATGGATTTAAGAAAGGCAAAAATACTATCTACGATCTCATTCATAAAGTCATGACAAGAATGGATAAACGTATTTCAATTTGGGCTCTATTTATGGACATGACAAAGGCATTTGATTGTGTGAACCATTCTATTCTATTGGATAAACTGGAAGACTACGAAATATGTGGCAATGTTATAAAGCTTCTTGAATCCTACATGAAAGAGCGGTCGCAATACACGGCAATAACAAAATTAAGTGATCAGTCCAAACACGAGGAACGACACTTGTCTAACTGTAGATAATATGGAGTACCTCAAGGTAGCGTTTTGGGGCCGCTTCAATTTTCTGGTCTGCATTAATGACCTTACTAGACATATAGAACACCCAATGCCACTCTTTGCCGATGACAGCACGGTTATTGTTGAAGACAGAAACGACCAAAATTATCGACACGAAATAAATGCTTTATTGGAACAAATTACTAAGTGGCTTGACAATAACAATTTAATCATTAACGTTGACGATCATGCACTTTAGGCAGAGAACCTCCGATGATAATAGTCCATTTGTTAGTCACAATGGCAGGCAAATTAAAGCAAGGAACACCACAAAAAATTTGGGGTTTCTAATTGATAATAAATGCTTCTGGAAACCACATACAGAGGAAGTTTGCAAAAAGGTGCATCAATTCTCCTATACACTCTACAAACTGTCTAAAGAGACTGACCTTAAACGCTTTTAACCGCTTACCATGGTTTTGTGGTATCGACTTTCCGCTATGGAATTATATTTTGGGGGACCCTACTAATGCCGTGTGGTTTCCGGTAGCGTAGAATTTGCCGTGTGGTTTCCGGTAGAGTAGACCACTCCAACTCTTCCCGTGGATGTCGTACAAGGCGACTAAGGGAATACATTATAAAACATCAATCAAGGCTCCCCAACCCGTCTGGCCAGCTCGGGGAGTGTAGGCCAAATCCTCCGTCTGTCTCCGGCAGATGAGAGAGGGTGGTGCTCCTGCAGTGGAGACAAAAATAACCTGATGATGATGAATGATGATGAATGTGTTTTGTATGAAATAAACACGTTTTACTATTTGTGTAACAATATTAGCGCCAAAGTTATATGAAAAGTGACCTAGCAACAAGTGTTGTCTATTAAAATTGTAATAAAGAGTTAAATTATTCAGCGTTCTCAATATGTAACCAGCCGGTTATGTGCAATGTTTGCTTTATGAATTTATGCAATTTCTTTTATCAGTTTTATATTTTTCATGGTCATGGAGATTTAAAGCATGTACGTATATTATTACAGGTGTTATTTGTTTGTTCTCATCATGACTCAAGTGAATAATGAATGGATAAATTATACGGAAGTATTTTGAGACACCACAAAAAATACCTGCATTATGCTGTGACAATGAATGGGGGTAGAGGTCAAAAGAGGATGAAGGAGTACTCACAGCTATTGTCGCAGCTCCTTCGACGTGCGGGCCCGTTATTGTCTATGTACGATGATCTAGCCAGTGCCAACGGTGGCTAGAGTCACTCACTAGGAGTCCTTAATCCACAATCGTTATAACCACTGCAGCCGTGTGGTTTCCGGTAGAGTAGACCACTCCAACTCTTCCCGTGGATGTCGTACAAGGCGACTAAGGGAATATATTATAAAACGTTAATCAGGCCTCCCCAACCCGTCTGGCCAGCGCGGGGAGTGTAGGCCAAATCCTCCCGTCTGTCTCCGGCGGATGGGAGAGGGTTGTGCTCCTGCAGTGGAGACGGAAATAACCTGATGATGATACTAATGCTTCGAATTTTTATTGCTCAAAAGATATGTGTCCGAACAGTGGCGTAGCTAGGTAACCAAAGGTCCCTGGGGAAAAAAATAATCTAGGGCCCCAACTAAACTATTTGATATAGTTTGTTCTATAAGTACTATAAGTACCACTGCTTCGCGGTGCACGCAAATGAACTGTTTTCTCCCATACAAAAAAAGAAAAACTTTTTTCTCTCACGTGTGGAGCTACTTATACCTGCCATACTAAAATATGAAATAAAGAAAAGTACACCGAAGACATTCCTTTTTTTGTTCTTTAATTCCTGACATAGTTCTATGAGTATGGTAATGAGTAATTCTCAGACCACTGTGCGTCGAGCGGTGCCGTATAGACTTGCGCGCTTGTAAATTCACTAGACTCGCGCGCTTGTTTGTAAGTAATTTGTCTGTAAGGCTAGCTCAAAGTAAATAAATAAAATAAATTCACTAGGAACCTTTTTATATAGTCACGCTGTTGAAGCGTTTCTCATAGGCCTTGCGTCAAGCGCGTGGTGTTGAAATGCGCTGTTCGACGGCGCGATTGTGTAACAGGGGACTTCCCCGGAAGTTAAAAAAAAATATGTTCGAGACTTGTGGGGAATTCCCCTGTATATTCTTCAGCTTCTGCCCCTTAGTTGCAGAATAGCTTTTATGCAGCAGACTCTTGGGGATGGAAGCATCTTATAGCTGGCTGACATAAAATGTCCCTAGGCTCGACGACGTGTCGCCTGGTAACCCTGGCCACTTATAAGTTACCACATTATTTTAAATTAAAATGAAACGACTTTGAAAGGGCTATGCTCAGTAGTTTCTTTGAAGAATATAATTCGTAATTAAGTAATCCAACGAAGAACGAAGGTGACCGACATGGCCGAAAGAATTAGCAAGCTGAAGTTGCAGTGGCGAGCCACATGTGGCACAGAACTGACGGGCGTTTGACGATGAAACGTCTCTGTTGCCGCTTTTCTCCCCTCCCTTTCTAACTAACTGCCTCTCTCCTTCTTTACGTAAAATATCAAGTTTAAGGAGACTATTGCAGGATATCCGGTTTGGATCCGTCTGGGCCGTGCTACAGCGAACTGGAACCCGGGCTGAGGCTGAACTCGACTGACGCAGACTTTGTGGACGTCATACATACTGATGAAGGAGTTTATGGAATTGACGGGCCTGTGGGTAAGTCTTCATATTATCTGACTAGGTAATCGCACTAACATTATAATTGCGAAAGTTTGGATGTTTGGATGAGTGTTACTCAATCACGCTTGAACCACTGGACGGATCCTGGAATAGGACATAGATTAGTTTTTTTTATTCGAAAAAAACATCTCATTCCTACGGGAAATACATAATAATTTGTGATGTTAAGTTGTCCACAAGGACGAAGGACGCGAAGCAGACGACTAGTATTATAAATGCGAAAGTGTGGATGTTTGTATGTTACTCAACCACGCCATAACGGCTAAACGAATTTTGATGAAACTTGGTATGGTGACAGCTTATGTCCTGGAGTAACATAATAGGCTTGTCTGGATTTGACTAATCCCAAACTGAGGTTTTCTCCTGTAATATGGAAATAAGACAAGGATAAAATACAATTGGTACTAAACGCATTAGTACTTCCTTTCAGTTATTCTAAGGTGGACTGGAAGGGATCCCTAAGCGGGATAAGTCCGCCTTTATATATCCGGCTTTACTTTACCTTTATATATAACGTTGTAGACGCGCGGCATTGTTTTGCAACGCGACCATTACATAGAGCTGCTGTGTGGCACATTCTCGAAACGCGTAAGCGCACTATATCCGTCTCTTTCTCGCACTGCGCCTTCCTACTACTTTTTGCATGCTTCTAGACCGTTCAATAGTGTACGTCGTACCTGGTTGTCTCTGTCTAGGCTCTACAAGTAAAATCATTTCAGATCAGGCTGAGATCAACCCTTAGACATCCACTGCTGGACATAGGCCTTCCCCAATGAACTCTACCAGACCTGGTCTCCTGTCCTCCGCATCAAGCCGCTTCCGGCCACCTTGCTTGCTGGTGTCCCACCCTGCGCGTGACGATCCGCAGTCTCTACTTCAGAACTCGTCGGCCCCAACTGCCTAAGACGTGAAATATCTATGTTCTTTTGTCTTTACCCACAGGCCAAGTAGACTATTTCCCCAACAAGGGTTCGGAGCAGCCCAACTGCGTGCTCCAGACTTGCAGCCACAGCCGCAGCTGGCAGTTGTACTCGGAGACTGTGCTACAGCCAAATATCTTTCCAGCTGTGAAGTGCGACAGCTGGGATGCGTTCAAGAAGGGGCAGTGCTCGTCGGATGTTAGGTGAGGGTTTTACGTTTTGATTAACGTATTATGGTAAGGTAAAGCCAGGTTTTTTTCATCTTAGAATGGGTTCACCCAAGAGGTATAATAATAAACAACTTGATAATGTCGACAATATCGTTGGACCTCATCTTTCCCACTTGCTGTGCCCAAATGGGTCCATGCCGAACTCTGTTTAATTTTGCCATCTGTTAATATGATGGAATGCAATAAATTACTGATTACTGCCGTGTGGTTTCCGGTAGAGTATAATAGGACCACTCCAACTCTTCCCGTTGATGTCGTACAAGGCGACTAAGGGAATACATTATAAAACATCAATCAGGGCTCCCCAACCCGTCTGGCCAGCGCGGGGAGTGTAGGCCAAATCCTCCGTCTGTCTCCGGCAGATGAGAGAGGGTTGTGCTCCTGCAGTGGAGACAAAAATAACCTGATGATGATGATGAATGATTACTGATTACCCCCAATCTACCAGTGGGTGTCGTCAAGGCGACTAATTGATTGCACCAGGTACTGGCAGCGTTCTCCTATGTATATTTATTATCATTACTGCTATCACCGATTCGCCTGCTGAGCGTGGTTATGGCAAATTCTCCAATGAACAGTCCACCAAAAGTGTCATTCTACTGGGGAGGCGTATGTTCAGCAGTGGACGTATTTAGGCTGATGAAGGAACAACTATAATGAAACAATGCGGTAAAGTCTGCAGTACGCCCAGGACATGAACTCCTCCATCTACTTGCAACGTGAAAACTTCGTACCCAAGTTCCATACTACAGGCACAGCGTATAACTGAGTAGATTCATACCATAGTGGGGGGTGCGGGAGGGATGTCTTTAGGTCAAACGACGCGACACTTCAGTCGAGCGTCCGTCGGTCACTAACCCTAACGACTTCACACGTCACCCCCCGCACCGCTCCACTACCGCAGGAACCTACTCTATGTATGAGCTTACCTAATGTTGCTGCTTTGCTTACAGCTACATGGGCTACCCGTCGAAGCCAGGCACGCGAGGTCTCTACTTCCTACAGACAAGCGGCGACCCGCCGTACGGCCTGGGCGATAATGGCACTAAATACAGCAACGACAATGGCATCGTGAAGATTGTCTCTGGGTTGCTTGGGTAGTGTGCACGGAGTTAGTGGGTTCGGTCCCTATTCGTGCCCACTGGAGATTTTAAAATATAGGCAATTTATGAATGTTGTAATGAAAAACTATCCAATAACTTATAACTTTCTTATTCCCATGAGTGTTAATTAATAAGTTATTAAAGAAAATTTAACACGATAATGTCAAGAAAATGGCAGAAGGTTCCAAACATGTTTTCTAAAATTCTATGATAATTAGGATAGTACAGTTTCTTCAATTGTTGAACCTTTAAAAAAAAACTTGAGAAAGTGTAATAATACTGTGGAGGCCTATGACGTTATCCATGGGACCTGGAGCGGGCTCAACCTAGTTACTTGGTAATAAGCACGTTTTTGTATGAATTCTGAGAAAAAATTTTCAACAATTGAAGAAACCATAGCATCCTAATTTCCAAAATTCAAGTCAACATGTTTTCAGCCATTTTAAGATAAGTTCGCCCTTTGTACTTGTGTTTCTTTTAAATGTATTATTTTTGTTTTATCTGTGTGTGTGCAATAAAGAGTTAAATAAATAAATCTCATTATACACTTAGCGAACTTCTCACGTATCAGGGCAGATGTATTTACAGTGGCGGTCTGGAAAGGTTCGTCATCTTAAAGTCTATTCTTACTTGTACCGGTGCAAGAAGCAGTACTGCCACCATTTGAATAAATTTTACGTTGTTTACTATTTTACTGACTGCATTCTGTCAATGTTACAGAAAATACACGTTTAAACGTTATCAAGTACACATAATTTTCCATGCAACAGTCTGTTTTGTGGCACCGTTTGAAAAGATAACATGTGCTCGTGACGTGTTGATGGAATTAATTTGAAAACTGAAGAACCTTTTCATTTCGCCATTGTACGCCACAAGGTCCATAATGTGCTGCCATATTTCGATCACTTTCACATTCTACGACTTTTGGTATCGCTACCCTTATCTTTCTTTCTTTCTCTATAATTTTGTTTAATATTCTCTTCCGACCGTTAGGAGCTGTCTGTGGGTTTGTCTACCAGTAAAAAAACTTTTACTGTTCCGTAACGGCTGAACCGAGTTTGGTGTGATTTCAAGATAAATAATCTTTATTCCAAAAGAACACCAGAGTAAACAATTACAGACTTCTCAAACTCAGTGCACTCGGAAAATCAATTTGAGAGTTTTATTTTCAAAAGTCGCAGAACAAGTAAAATATCTCTGTAACGGATAAATACACGTACTTATTTGTTATTTACTTTTTTATATGTTAATGTGTTGAGAAAAAAATAAAACAAATAAAAAAAAATTTTAAAGCATTTTTATTGTAATTCCTATCAATTGATAACTTCTTTCAGTTAAACACAAAGACGGAGCGGGGACTCTTACAAAAATAAACATCTTAATAAATATACGACGATGAGAAACGACCGTGTGGTTTCCGGTAGAGTAGAATAGGACCACTCCAACTCTTCCCGTGGATGTCGTACAAGGCGACTGAGGGAATACATTATAAAACATCAATCAGGCCTCCCCAACCCGTCTGGCCAGCGCGGGGAGTGTAGGCCAAATCCTCCGTCTGTCTCCGACAGATGAGAGAGGGTTGTGCTCCTGCAGTGGAGACAAAAATAACCTGATGATGATGATGATGATGAGAAATGGATCAAAGTATAGTTGGGGAAAAAACACCATCACCATTAAAGTATCAAATTAAATTGTCAAAAACTGACAGCGAGGTCTAATATGTTGTACGTAGCTGTTTCATTCATAGAGTAAATCGTGTTCAGAATGTATGCATAATTCTGCGAATGCTGGATACCGATAGTGAAAAGGTAAAACTAACGTTTAAGTCTTTTTTGTATATGAGGAGTATATTTATTTTTATGAAACTCAAAAAAAAAACACCGTCACAATAAGCCATCTAATCATTTATTAAAACAAAGAATCACCTAGTACTTCTGAAATAGGTATCGATTTTCGGCCAATGTGGATCTTGAGTGATTTTACATTTCCACTATCGATTAGTTGAGCAATTAAAAAGTCAATTAGGTTAAGCCCAAGCCTCCATGTCTAATTGGCAGGGAAGCTTGAGTCCAGACTCGAGACTCAAAATTTATGTTTAAGACCGAAATTAGGGTATATAGGATATTTAGGCCTCTCTACCCTATAAAGAAGCTAGGCTGGGAGCATGCACGATATTGAAAAAAGTCCAACGACGCACTCGCCTGGCTGCTTCCTTCACATTCCCACCAGGGCATTGCATTAACAAGATTTACTTACTATTTTATAACACAGACACCTAAATAACTAAAACTAAATTAGATTAATGTAAAGATAGACAGTAAACAAACAAAAAATTTAAATGTCATGCACTTAGACGTGGCGGGGACGCAGTGCAGCCGTTTTGACTATCCATTGGCCGGCCCTCTGGCTGTCAGATATCAACACCCGTTGCCCGGCGACTCGTCTCGATTGTGGCGGCTGTCTTGGCGTCCCTGGATACGATAGTTCCAGATTTCGAGTGTAGAAATAAAATGCCCCATAAAATAAACAAACGGGGTGCTAAGCCGTTGCACACACGTACACAAATGTGGCAAATAATCAAGATGTGGTGGGCAACACCCTAAATATAATAATTACGTCTAGCAACATTAGTGCAAAGAGCACTGATTGGCTAAAACTATTCTCAGCTTTTTGATAAGACGGCGCGCATTTCCAGACTTCTGATTGGCTTTCGCAGAGTGTTGGCCAAAACAGAGGGAAAAGGATTTTATAAAAATGGCGAATGCTTGCGGACCGACATTATTCTTGTGCAGTCCCTCGAAGAAGTTGTAAAATTGAAAGTGCTATGTGTGACATAATTACAGATAAGTACATTAGATATCACATAATTGTTGTAACTATTCAATGTACTCCGGTTGCTAAAAACTTCAGTTGATCCCATCGTATGATTTTTGTAATGTAGATGTAGATTTTCATGTTAAAGGATTTTCTATCAAATTTACCGACCCGTTGTTTGAAGTGTTATTAATTCATTAGATATCGATGTACCTTTGCTATAGTGCCATAAATATTATTTCTGTCTACCCCATATGGGATATTTAGCCTGATATTAAGTACCTATTAAAGGTATTTTGTTAAATTAATATTTCACAGTGTTATCTTAGTTCGATAGTATTGTTAGTTCATTTATTATTTAATCAATTAATAAAGCTAGATGCTGTTTTGTCTGTGAACTATTTGGATGCAACCATGGAGGTAGAAACTAATTGTGTAAACGACCCTTCCAAGTCTGTAGTTGAGTACTTAAATAAGGGCACTGCTATGACTACTGTAGTATTTAGTTGCTAGTATACATATGTAGAGATGTTGTTACCTTAATAAGTAATAACAGAAAGATTAGGAATAAAAATAAAATAAAGTACCTAGTAGAACGTTGTACTTGTATTTTATTTCAGTACCTAGTTAATTATCCGAATGTAACACAAAGCAGTTGCCTTTAGAGCAGAGCCAAAGGCCAAGCCAAGTTGGGAAGCAGCGGTCCGTTTTAAACTTCAATTAAAAATTAATTTATGGTGGTTTATGGCTTGAGTACTAACGGAGTGAGTATGGAGTGGGGAAAATAATATGTTTTGCGATATATCGCTCAATAACGGCGCTGAACCGACTAAATTTCCTAATAGACTTTTTAATTTCTTAACTAATCGATAGTGGAAACGTAAAACCGCTCAAGATCCACATTGACCAAAAATCGACCTTATTTCGCAAAATAGAAATACTTGGTGAGTTTTTGTTTTAATAGACGATTAGAGTTTTTTCGAGTTTCATGAGAATAAAAATACTTAGAAAATATCAATATTCAACATTTTCACATTAATGCATATATTCTGAACGCGATTTACTCTATGAATGTTGTGAGACAGCTACGTAGGTACAACATATTAGATCTTGCTGTCAGTTTTTGCATTCTAACTTTAATGGTGATTGTATTTTTTTCCCAACTATACTTTGATCCATGTCCTAACTGGGACTCTCGATGGAACTCTCGGAGGCGAAACGAGCACCATTCTTGCAGATTTTCAGTTCCTCATTGATAAGCTATTGTCAATCGGCCTTGAACTAAATTTATCAAAATGTGAACTATTTATTTCGGAGTCCTGCTCCTTAAAAGAGTCTGTTTTGTTAAAGTTTAGATCATTGGCCCCTAACATTGCCCTAGTAGACAAGAATTCGCTTCGTCTCCTAGGTTCTTCAGTTCTAGACGATTCTCTCCCAGATTTTTGTCAACGATAAAATTCAGAATTTCACAGAAGTGTCGGATCGTATACTAAAATTAACACCCACATGGCTTACTTTATTATCCGGCACTGTCTTTTTGTCCCTAAATTTATGTGTTGCTTGCGATCATGTCAGCTTTAGAATATCCCTGATACTTTAGCAAAGTTTGATAACATTATAAAGAATACCCTAACTTCGGTCTTAGACATAAATTTTGAGTCTCGAGCCTGGACTCAAGCTTCCCTGCCAATTAATTAGACATGAAGGCTTGGGCTTAACCTAATTGACTTTTTAATTGCTCAACTAATCGATTGTGGAAACGTAAAAGGTGTTGAAGTACTAGGTGATTCTTTGTTTTAATATATAATTAGATGGCTTATTATGACGGTATTTTTTTTCGAGTTCCATGAGAATAAATATACTCCTCATATACAAAGAAGACTTAAACGTTAGTTTTACCGTTCCACTATCGATATCCAGCATTCGCAGAATTATGCATATATTCTAAACACGATTTACTCTATGAATGTTGTGAGACAGCTACGTACAACATATTAGACCTCGCTGTCAGTTTCTGCGTGACAATTTAATTTGTAACTTTAATGGAGATTGTACTTTTTCCCCAACTATACTTTGATCCATGTCCCTTATGTTATGGTCGTATATTTATTGAGATGTTTATTTTTGTAAGAGTCCCCGCTCCGTCTTTGTGTTTAACTGAAAGAAGTTATCAATTGATAGGAATTACAATAAAAATGCTTTGTTTTAAAAAATATTTAAGAATATAAAAAGTTTTATAGAAAACATGAAAAAAATGTAGAAAACATGTTTGGCACCTTCTGCCATTTTCTTGACATTATCGTGTTAAATTTTCTTTAATAGGTAACTTATTAATTAACACACATAGGAATAAGAAAGTTGTAAGTTATTGGATAGTTTTGCATTACAACATTCATAATGCCTATATTTTAAAATCTCCAGTGGGAACGAACAGGGACTGAACCCACTAACTCCGTGCACTCTACCCAAGCAACCCAGAGACAGTCTTCACGATGCCATCGTCGTTGTATTTAGTGCCATTATCGCCCAGGCCGTACGGCGGGTCGCCGCTTGTCTGTAGGAAGTAGAGACCTCGCGTGCCTGGCTTCGACGGGTAGCCCATGTAGCTGTAAGCAAAGCAACAACATTAGGTAAGCTCATAGAGTAGGTTCCTGCGGTAGTGGAGCGGTGCGGGGGGTGACGTGTGAAGTCGTTAGGGTTAGTGACCGACCGATGCCCGACTGAAGTGTCGCGTCGTTTGACGTAAAGACATCCCTCCCGCACCCCTCACTATGGTATGAATCTACTCAGTTATACGCTGTGCCTGTAGTATGGAACTTGGGTACGAAGTTTTCACGTTGTAAGTGGATGGAGGAGTTCATGTCCTGGGCGTACTGCATAGTCACCAGACTTTCCTGCATTGTTTCTTTATAGTTGTTTCTTCATCAGCCTAAATACGTCCACTGCTGAACATACGCCTCCCCAGTAGACTGACACTTGGTGGACTATTCATTGGAGGATTTGCCATAACCACGCTCAGCAGGCGGGTCGGTGATAGCAGTAATGATAATAAATATACACAGGAGAACGCTGCCCGTACCTGGTCCAATCAATTAGTCGCCTTGACGACACCCACTGGAAGATTGGGGGTAATCAGTAATCAGTAATTTATTGCATTCCATCATATTAACAGATGGCAAAATTAAACAGAGTTCGTCACGGACCCATTTGGGCACAGCAAGTGGGAAAGATGAGTTCCAACGATATTGTCGACATTATCAAGTTGTTTATTATTATACCTCTTGGGTGGACCCATTCTAAGCCGGAAAAACCTGGCTTTACCTTACCGTAATACGTTAATCAAAACGTAAAAACCTCACCTAATATCCGACGAGCACTGCCCCTTCTTGAACGCATCCCAGCTGTCGCACTTCACAGCTGGAAAGATATTTGGCTGTAGCACAGTCTCCGCGTACAACTGCCAGCTGCGGCTGTGGCTGCAAGTCTGGAGCACGCAGTTGGGCTGCTCCGAACCCTTGTTGGGGAAATAGTCTACTTGGCCTGTGGGTAAAGACAAAAGAACATAGATATTTCACGTCTTAGGCAGTTGGGGCCGACGAGTTCTGAAGTAGAGACTGCGGATCGTCACGCGCAGGGTGGGACACCAGCAAGCAAGGTGGCCGGAAGCGGCTTGATGCGGAGGACAGGAGACCAGGTCTGGTAGAGTTCATTGGGGAAGGCCTATGTCCAGCAGTGGATGTCTAAGGGTTGATCTCAGCCTGATCTGAAATGATTTTACTTGTAGAGCCTAGACAGAGACAACCAGTACGACGTACACTATTGAACGGTCTAGAAGCATGCAAAAAGTAGTAGGAAGGCGCAGTGCGAGAAAGAGACGGATATAGTGCGCTTACGCGTTTCGAGAATGTGCCACACAGCAGCTCTATGTAATGGTCGCGTTGCAAAACAACGCCGCGCGTCTACAACGTTATATATAAAGGTGGATATAAAGCCGGATATATAAAGGCGGACTTATCCCGCTTAGGGATCCCTTCCAGTCCACCTTAGAATAACTGAAAGGAAGTACTAATGCGTTTAGTACCAATTGTATTTTATCCTTGTCTTATTTCCATATTACAGGAGAAAACCTCAGTTTGGGATTAGTGAAATCCAGACAAGCCTATTATGTTACTCCAGGACATAAGCTGTCACCGTACCAAGTTTCATCAAAATTCGTTTAGCCGTTATGGCGTGGTTGAGTAACATACAAACATCCACAATTTCGCATTTATAATACTAGTCGTCTGCTTCGCGTCCTTCGTCCCTGTGGACAACTTAACATCACAAATTATTATGTATTTCCCGTAGGAATGAGATGTTTTTTCCGAATAAAAAAAACTATCCTATGTCCTATTCCAGGATCCGTCCAGTGGTTCAAGCGTGATTGAGTAACACACATCCAAACATCCAAACTTTCGCAATTATAATATTAGTACGATTACCTAGTCAGATAATATAAAGACTTACCCACAGGCCCGTCAATTCCATACACTCCACTATCAGTATGTATGACGTCCACAAAGTCTGCGTCAGTCGAGTTCAGCCTCAGCCCGGGTTCCAGTTCGCTGTAGCACGGCCCAGCCGGATCCAAACCGGATATCCTGCAATAGTCTCCTTAAACTTGATATTTTACGTAAAGAAGGAGAGAGGCAGTTAGTTAACCCAACCCCTGACCACCAACGGTGCCCCAAGCCGATTTGGTGGACTTCACATACGCCTCAGAATTTCTTCTTCGGCGTATGCAGGTTTCCTTACGATGTTTTCCTTCACCGAAAAGCCGTACTTAAAAAATAAACCGTACTTAAGTTTCGTAAAACTCATTGGCACGGGCGGGGTTTGTACCAGGACCTCATGAACGTTAGGCGAGTGTACAAAGTGCATCATCGTGCTGCTGTCCTCTCCACAGTCGCTACAGCCCTCCTCAGTCAGCATTTTTCAAAATATCTGTGGACCGAAGGCCGTTTAGTACTCTCGATAAGGACCAACGGGTCATTTGACCTATTCTATAAAGGTTTGGCGTCTATCTAAGACAGTTACACAATACCCTAGGTAAATTTAGACATTAGACATTTATACATTTATTTATTTATTTAAAATATTGAAACATTACAGATTATTATTCCATTGCGTTACAATAATTTTTATGGTATAGACGAAACAGGCATTCCTCTCTCTAGCAATTCCTTACATTCCGTCATCAGCCGTCCTATGCCGTCCACGAACACGTCACAGTGTGGTGCCTCGCGAACAGATGCAGTGCGCGCGAGGGGCGAGTGCCGGTAGAGGTTGGTGCGCGAATAAAATAAATATGAAACTCAGGGCCCCAGATATAGATGCTGCAACTGCTTTGATTATTGTTGTACTAATCTTATCGTAGCCTGAACTGCTTTTATTTTTTAATCATTTTAATTAATAAAATGTTATAAACGTCGATAGGTGTTATTGGAATCATTAAAATTGAGCGAGTATTAAGGAATCTTTTACGGGGAGGTTGGTTTGATTTGGTCAATAAAGAAATTTTCTATTTCTGAAGGTTTAGTTATTAATTCATGAACAAACCATATTTGAGTCACGCTCTCTTTAGGAATGTTATTTATTGTGTTGTTTATAACTTGCCAGGTCGCTTTTATCTTCGTTTCTGTTCATAGTACTTTCTCAGTATATTGTGAGGATTTTGGTCCAGCCGTGGTATAGTCGCTCTTACCTGCCGATGTGCTCCCCGGTCAGGTTCGTGAAGGTCTTGCCCGTGTACCCGCATATGTGCGCTCCGAGACTGTGGCCGATTAGGTACATCGATGACGATTTTAGGCCGTCTGTGGATATTAAAAATAAATTACCTGACCTGACTCGTAATGTAGGGAAATGCCTCTATAAGCATATCATCGATTATTTTTCTACGGTATGGACTATAGGGGCCTACTTCGTAAGCATTTCAGCTGTAATCCGTTGAGCTACGAAGACATTTGGTACTCTCTAACGATTCATGTGACATATTGTGATTATCATATATTTTATTTTTATATTTTAGTTTATTGGAGAAACAACAGATATAGACCACAATAATGTGAAAGACTTAACATAGATAAAAAGGTATAGTCTACACTCTTTACATTCTCACTATGACATAAATTTATAAATACTTTTAGCTTAAATTACTTACACTAAATATATTACAGTAATGAAAAGATACCAATATAAAGTTGTACAAACCAATCGCAATATGAATTGTACCGAACAAAATAACTATACTTCTTTTTTGTATTGCATATTTACCTTCTGTTTCATTATTGAAATTTTAATAGGGATCCCCAATTTTTTTATAGTAATAATAATGTAGCATTCTAATGGTGAAAGAATTTTTCATATCGGTCCAGTAGTTTTTGACTTTATTCGTTACATCTTTCCTCTTATAATATTAGTGTAGATTTGTTGTGTTCTTAATAGACCACGCAAACATTTTTTTTTAAGAGGTTGTGGACTGAATCGTTGAAAAGCCGTCACCAAGAACAATAAGGTTTGTTATTATGTCCGTGATTGCAAATAACAACATTCATTGATATGCTTAATTGCAATGTTACTATTTAACAATAAAGACTATTTCTATATGTTTCTACTTTCTTTTCAACTCTTGTCATTCAATTACATTAAATAAATAAATGAATAAATAAATATCTCACACATTCACACCAATTATCCAGTCCCAAACTAGGCAGAGCCTGTGGTATGGTTACTAGATAACATCACCCATCATTCTCAACGATCTCTATATACTACTAGATGGAGCGTTCCAAACAATCGCTCTGTTCCACGCAAGTAGCCACAACTGTTTCACATTCACTTTAAAACTTGTGCAGTTACTACTCAGAAAATTTAATTAATTCTAAATATTTACATTATTTAACCGTAGCGTCAATATTTAGTAATAATTAAATGTTCTGCGTAGTAACTGCACAAGTTTCATTGTGAATGTGAAAGAGTTGTGGCTACTTGCGTGGAACAGAGCGATTGTTTGGAACGCTCCATCTAGTAGTACATACAGATCGTTGATCATTCTTAAAATTTTGCTCTGGTTCTAGTAACATACTAAGTGCGATGTTTGGGGTAGACATTTTCATATATTTGAATGAATGAATGAACGAATGAATATATTTATTTCAGACTAAAAGTCCATATTTTGGTTAGTAGTTATAATTAAAGCTTAATGACTAGGTTAGTAGCAATTGGTGGTAACTATATCTAATAAAGGTTTGATGGGTGATACTGGGAGATGTCACATGCTACTCGTGCTTGACGAAGTAACATGTGGCCTCACCCAGTGTTTTATTATTGGGCTATCCACCCCATCCCCAATAACTTTCAGTAGTATGTTAGTACTGGGCCCGATTCTTCGACACACATTTGAAAATTTGACAGCGCTAAAATTGGTTTCGTCTTTATCTTCATAATACTGTGTGACAAGGATAGCAACAGTTTTAGTGCTGTGAAATTTTAACGTTGTGCCTTCAGAATCGAGCCCACTGTATATTTAAATTACTTGAAAGTGTGTTATTTTCATCAACAATTTCTTCCAAAATCTTAACCCTAAAACCGGTTTAACTGGCTGGAACTGAATATATAAATCGGTTTTCATTTTGCTTTGGTTTTGCATTCTCTATTACCAGAACGGCACAAAATTAATAATAGACTCGATTAAGCATATGTATTCATCATTCATTCATCATCAGGTTATTTTTGTCTCCACTGCAGGAGCACAACCCTCTCTCATCTGCCGGAGACAGACGAAGGATTTGGCCTACACTCCCCGCGCTGGCCAGACGGGTTGGGCATGGGTATAATAATTAATAATTCAGCGTGTACATGTGTAATGTTGCCTAATGAGTAAAATGACATCCATCATCTATCATCAGCCTAAATACGTCCACTGCTGGACATAGGCCTCCCCAATAGAATTGATTGGTTAGATGTCCATTGCAGGATTTGCCATAATCACCCCTCTTGGCAGGCGGATTGGTGATCGCAGTAATGATCTTAACATACACACACAGGAGAACGCTGCTGCCCGTCCCTGGTGCAATCCCTTAGTCGCCTTGACGACGACACTCACGGGAAAGATAGGGGCCCTATTCTAAGTCGGGAACCACACGGCAAACTATCTTTTTAAAGTTTAGTAAATGTTATTATTTATCTCTTAAAGAGATTACCTTGTTACATGTTATATATATTTTTTTTCTTTTGATATTTTTTACATTAAATATTTGTTACAAAACAGGCATACTAAAAAACGAAGATCGATAAGAGATCTCTTCCAGATAACTTTCACTGTAGGAGAAACTAAAACAACCTAGACACACTAAATGTATGGGAATGTTTAAAGTAAAAAAATATTATATATTACATTTGTTTTAAATAAAATTTATTGAAGTCATTTTTTTGACGTGTGGTTCCCGGCTAAGAATAGGGCCACCCCTATCTTTCCCGTTTCAGTTCTGAAGGTTAAGAGTTTATGACCGTGCAGTTTACACTGACAGCTCTCCATCTGGTCACGTCACTTTCGATGTATATTTCATTCCAGATTAATAGTCCTATGAAAACCAAAGCTATTTACGTCTCGGTAACATATACATGAAAGGGTCACCAGCAGCAAAAATAGGTTTGTATTACCAAGTAAACTTTGCGGTCCACTTAGGAACACCATCTATTGTGTATTTTGTTTTCGAGACGCAAATGCGTTTGTTTTCATAGGACTATTAATCTGGAATGAAATATATAAGTATGTGCAGCAGCCTCCGATCTCACTATCTCACTATCTAGCCGGTGGTAGTGAGATCAGAAGCTTAGAATAGGACCACGCCCAACATTCCCGTGGGGGTCGTCAAGGTGACTAAGGGATTGCACCAGGGACGGGCAGCAGCGTTCTCCTGTGTGTGTATGTTAAGATCATGACTGCGATCACCAATCCCCCTGCCACGTGGTGATAATGGCAAATCCCCCAATGGACATCTAACCAAAAGTCGTATTCTATTGCGGAGGCTTATGTCCAGCAGTGGACGTATTAGGCTGATGATGGAATAAGATAGTTTGAAATACTTCATTTTATGAGACTTTAAACGGATTACATCCTATATTACAGCCAGTAGTGCTGATCCGGGTCTACTAACAAGAGGCATGAGTTTTCTTATTTTTCGTTGCAATTTCAAAATTGTAAGATTATACGTAGGTTTTATTTTAAGCTGTAACACGACACACCTCTTGTTTAGCTTTGGTGAACGCACGCTGGGTCTTAAAGAAGGAGTCACAGACATCTCGTCAAAAATACTAAGTAAGTTAAAGGGACCTACAACAGGATATCTTTTCCCTATTGGTGGAACCCTCACACCCTTGTGGAGTAACTTGGCTGTAACTTACGCTGCATCATAGCTGCCAGCTCCTCCCCCAGCTTCTGCCCTATGAAGCGTACGTAGGTGGTCGAACGCAGGTAAAAATAGCGGATGAGCGAGCTGCAGTCCAGCGCCATCAAGTAATACGGGTCTGAAATATTAGTCTTTATAAAAACAAAGTAAGGTGTGCCGGGTAATGACAACTATGGGCCAAATGTTACTAAGGTGTGCCGGGTAATGGCAACTATGGGCCAAATGTAAGTAAGGTTGCCGGGTAATGGCAACTATGGACCAAATGTAAGTAAGGTGTGCCGGGTAATGGCGACTATGGACCAAATGTAAGTAAGGTGTGCCGGTTAATGGCAACTATGGACCAAATGTTACTAAGGTGTGCCGGGTAATGGCAACTATGGGCCAAATGTAAGTAAGGTTGCCGGGTAATGGCAACTATGGACCAAATGTAAGTAAGGTGTGCCGGGTAATGGCGACTATGGACCAAATGTAAGTAAGGTGTGCCGGTTAATGGCAACTATGGACCAAATGTTACTAAGGTGTGCCGGGTAATGGCAACTATGGGCCAAATGTAAGTAAGGTGTGCCGGGTAATGGCAACTATGGGCCAAATGTAAGTAAGGTTGCCGGGTAAAGGCAACTATGGACCAAATGTAAGTGAGGTTGCCGGGTAATGGCAACTATGGACCAAATGTAAGTAAGGAGTGCCAGTTAATGGCAACTATGGACCAAATGTTACTAAGGTGTGCCGGGTAATGGCAACTATGGGCCAAATGTAGGTAAGGTGTGCCGGGTAATGGCAACTATGGACCAAATGTAGGTGAGGTTGCCGGGTAATGGCAACTATGGACCAAATGTAAGAAAGGTGTGCCGGGTAATGGCAACTATGGGCCAAATGTAAGTAAGGTTGCCGGGTAATGGCAACTATGGACCAAATGTAAGTAAGGTGTTCCGGGTAATGGTAACTATGGGCCAAATGTAACGAAGGTGTGCCGGGATAATGGCAAGGATGGGCCAAATGTTTTAATAGTAGATTTGTTCGTAGGTAGGGTCAATAAATTTAATAATATTTGTACTAATCTACGGAAAATTCATCTGGTTTACTATTTTAAAGTGATAATAATGCTGGATAACCCTCTAGGGTGAGTTCTCAAATTTAACTACCCGTTATGACGCTTTGCTGTAGATTGTATTACCCACTTAGACTGTTAGACTCTTTGTAAAATGTAGCTGCTGGCCTAAATTACTGGCCACTGGACCCTGTATCCCTGTGTTGCTGCCACACTCTCGTTCTAAGACGAACTATTGTTCCAGGTTTCCACTTATACGTTTCCAATTCTACTTTTCTGCTACTCCACTACCATTTCTACATATATTTACTACCATCTTCATCTACTATAGTCTGCATCTTCTACTTCACCATCTATTGATTGGACCTAACCTACTTGCAGCTCCAGCAGTGGACTGAACCTGGACCCTACTAAGAGGAGGATCCGAGCAGAGGTTTCCTGCCAGTGCAACCAGTACCTACCTGTTTCTACATACAGTACGTAGCTAGGGGAGTGCAATTGTAAATAAGTACTAACTAATCAATCTTTGACTATTTCTTCGAACCCACTACCCTACCTGCTGGCTGAGGGTAACTTAGGATCAAGTTAGTAACGTTCTCAAAAAGACTGGGGTCTGCAGTGAGAAGAATCAAAGGAGGTGCATGAAAAGGTTGACGTTTGTATGTATGTATGTGTTGTTACTGTGTTAGTTCTATCGCTACGCACTAATCGTCAATGTGTGCTACGTACACAAAGATATACTGACGTTCGGACTACCTCACGTCGTCCAGCGCTCACCCCTCTAGAAATGTAGCGTTAATTGACGACCTATAATTGGCTGTCATTTATAATCCACTATTTTTATATTTGTGAAAATAAAATGGATAGTGGAAAAATTAAACCGGAATAAGCGACGATCTGCGTAAGGTGGCTGGCGTTACTGAATGGGAAGAGCCGAGGATCGGGTTCAGTGGCACTCCTTGGACTCTTTCAGGCTGATGATGATAATGGAAAATTATATTTACCTTTAATTAAGAATGCATTTCTGATGTCAGTGAAGCTGGCCTGGCTGGGGTCGTCCTCGAAGCCGTGGATGAAGATAATGAGTTCCTTTTGAGGGTTGAATTCAGGGTTCTCCGATAACGCCTGTGCAGCGTCCGTAATGTTGTAGGTGGCGTTGTGATCTCTGGGAATCACGTGGGTAACAAAATCTGAGTGAGAAGGCTGGTAAGTCCAGTTTGGAGGGCACTCCATCCAAGTTCGTGAGATCTTGGAATCCGTCCACTGACTTATCTATAGCTAGGTCAGGCTTTTTAAAATTGCTTTAAAAACGCTCAATGATGCGAGGTTTCGAGATTCATGGTCACGTTCTAAGAGAATACACTTTATCTGTTTATAGATACATACAAAATAGGTTTGCAAACTACAATGAGGATTAGTCCCATTTTTTGTCTAGTATGCAGATATTTAATGCTAAAAACCCAATAAAAACGGAAAAAAGATTGAATCCGGATCTGTGAAGTCACTTGACCTGGTGCTGACAGAATACCAGCGCTGGAGTTCGCGTAGCGTGCTGCAGCAATATGCTGAGTCAGCGCCATTTTATTGCTGCGACACATAGGTACCTTGATTATTTTTAAATTGTAATTTATTAATTTCTGTTCTGTTTATTTCTCATGTATGTGTGTGTCGTAGCTATGAATAAATGACCTATTCTATTCTATTCTATCAAAAATGTGCAATAGTTTCATAAACGGAAGTGCCCGGAAGTGACTTCATCAGTCGCATCGCACACAAGCGCAGTCTGCGGTAAACAAAACACTCGCGACACCGCTCTAGTGAATGAAATCCGAGCGAGAGAGCGAGAACGTCACGCGCGGGTTGTAACAAGTTACGTCGGCATATAAAAAACGCGCGTTTTGAAAAGTTGCGTTATGTAATAAACTTAATACTTTAAGTTTATTTCTTGATGGATTTAAAAAAAATGTTCTGCTGTTTATATCGCTTACGCCATACTAATTAAATAAATAAATAAATAAATATCTCAGACAATCACACCAATTATCCAGTCCCAAACGGCCCAGAAGGCCCATGTCTAGCAGTGGATGTCTCAGGGCTTATATGATGATGATGATAAATAAAATAAAAATAAATAAATAAATATGTCAGACATTCACACCAATTATCCAGTCCCAAACTAGGCAGAGCCTGTGGTATGGTTACTAGATAACGGATACACATACTTAAATAAATATATAAACATCCAAGACTTGGGTACAAGCATTCATATTTCATCATCAGGGTTTTTTTTTCTCCACTGCAGGAGCATAACCCTCTCTCATCTGCCGGAGACAGACGGAGGACTTGGCCTACACTCCCTGCGCTGGCCAGACGGGTTGGGGAGGCCTGATTGATGTTTTATAATGTATTCCCTTAGTCGCCTTGTACGACATCCCCGGGAAGAATCGGAGTGGTCCTATTCTACTCTACCGGAAACCACACGGCAAGCAATTCATATTTATCATACGAACATTTGTCCCTAGCGGGATTCGAACCCGCAACCTCCGGCGTGGCAGTCCGAGGGCTACCCGTTCCGCCACGGAGGTCGTCAAACTATTAAACATGAAAATCTTATTATACGAATGATTCTCATTTAAAGATAATCTTAGGTACTTATATGTCGCCGACTTCGTCCGTTGGTACGTCTGTCACAGTTGCTTATTTCAGCAATTTATGCTTGCCCCACTTTATTAAACAAATATTTTTATTTCATTGCTATAGGGGCCAAAAGCGAGGGCAAAATTTAAAGTGTGGGTACTAGGTCAAGTTGGATATCGTATGGGCATCATTTGTCTATTCTGAAAGAGGTATTCAAAATCAAAATATTTATTTTCAAAATTAGAATACATTATTCTCTTTTTGACGTCAAATTCTGCCTAAAACTACTCCACTTCCACCTGTATAACCGAGGAGAAGAAGTGGCAACAAACCCAACGGCACAGGGCCCTACCTTTGATTTATCTTATTCATTACAATCATTAAGTCTACCTATGCTGAGCCATCAAGCGCTCCATGGACTTTTATCATTTAAGTAGTCTAGAGTTTACGAGTAGGCTTTCATGCACAGATTAATTTTTTATAGAAGATTTGAATTTTTGTTCAGACAAGTTAATAATTTCATTCGGAACCTTATTGTAGTAACGCACGCACAGCCCCACAAAAGAATGATTGATCTTAGACAATCTAGAATGATGTATTTGAATTTAATTATTATTTCTAAGATTAAAATTATGCTTCTCATTATTTAAGTTTAGTAAAGAAAGGTTCTGTCTAACGAACATAATGTTCGTTTGCTTAATCTGCTTAGTTTTCGACTTATGTTAAAAAATGTACCTCCGAAGTTTGCACAGCGAAAAATAGTTTCGATATCGATAAGCAGGTAAATCGGAGTATGTAATACTAGTCTCTGCCCCGAAAAAGTCTATCTCTGGTCAGTCAGTGATCAGACCTCTCGAGTAGCAAATGCAGCCGTTTGATAAGTATGAAAATTGTGGATCTTACCGACTGACGAACAGGAGAGTGAGCTTGCTGAGGTCCGGCTCATTCTCCCCGTCTATCTGCTCGTAGGATACACCCGCTAGCTTCTTCACGTTAGCACCTGCAATACAACAACGAAATACGGTTGGATAGAAGTGGGCTACTACTGCAAGTTTCGTGAATGTAGGGTTGCATTCACCAAAATTGCCGACCATAACTAAAAATCCCGGACATTGGGGTGAAATCGAGTTTTTACCCGGACACCCCTGAAAAAAAATTTACCCCACGACCTCGGGCGATCCAGTCCAGTGACCAGGTCAGAAGTACAAGATGGAATGCAGTGTTACTTACCTTTAAAAATATATAAATGTTTCCTTTAGAGTTGTCATCTCTAAGATCTGTCAACCAGGACAAAAAGCATGAAATCCCCTGATCTCGGAGCTCACAACCCGGACATGTCAACAGTCTTTAAGTTACTCAGTAAAATAAAAAAAAAATTTAATTGTTATAAATCAACTTTTTATTGAAAACTTTAAAAGTCGGACTACAAATAAAACCCCTCCCTCCCGCTCCCCGGACGCCCCGTAAACTATGACAAACCGAGTAAACCCGGACAAATGCAACCCAAGTATGTAGAGATTTCTGGGCTACTACAGAAGGTTTCGTGAATGCGATAGTTTTCGAGAAAAACAAATATATACATATCATGTAGTAAAGTTAGAAAACCTAATGAAAAATGTGTCAGTAAAATAAAAAAATGTTTTAATTGTTGAAAACTTTAAAAGCCTGACTACAACTGCCGTTTTTTCACTGCAGGTTAGAGACCGAGTTACTTATATACACATCACTAGCTGTTGCCCGCGACTTCGTCCACGTGGACAACTTTAACAGCACAAATTATTATGTATTTCTCGTAGAAATGAAATGTTTTTTCGGGATAAAACAGACAAATAGACAAACAGACTAAAATTTCAAAAATGATCGAAATGTTTTCTGTTGCTTATCCTTAGACGCCCCAATTTTTTATGCAAATATCTTTAATGTACCAGACACGCTAAGTTTACGTTTTTATTTATAAGATACAGTATGTTCTTACACTGGCTAGATGCAATAGAGATGATGGTCTCCTCTACAGGCTCTTTGATGTCGCTGACCACCTTCTCTAAGCCCTCACCGACTTTGCCGACAATGCTTTCTGTTTCGCCCACGGTGCTGTTCTGCGCAAGAGTCGACGAGAGCAGAGCTAGGAGTGTTATAGTCCATCTCATGGTGATAGACTGTTATAAATAAAATACAATATAACATTTATTTATTATCTGGACACAAAACTTAATAATGATTATCACCATCAGGTTATTTTTATCTCCACTGCTGGAGCACAACCCTCTCTCATCTGCCGGAGACAGACGGGGGATTTGGCCTACACTCCCCGCGCTGGCCAGACGGGTTGGGGAGGCCTGATTGATGTTTTATAATGTATTCCCTTAGTCGCCTTGTACGACATCCACGGGAAGAGTTGGAGTGGTCCTATTCTACTCTAACGGAAACCACACGGCCTATGATTAAAAATGAGTACTTTATTTTTTGACAGTCTTGATTTCACAATTTTAGGCACCAGCCTCATAGTCCACTGTTGGACTTGGCCTTTGCATCTATGTACCTACCTATAATGAAAAAAATTATGATTTTAATTGTATTAATGACTAGACAGCTAAACCTATATCTTGTTCACTAAAAAGTTGATAACTTACTTTTAGTATTTTTATTCACTGTATACATATATTTGGTAGGCGTCGATGCACGCTGTTCGCTCTCCACACGCTCACACACGCGGTCGAAAAATAAAAGCCTTTATCTATGCTCTAAGTTCCTGCTATATTTATATCGATAAGGTAGGACAGGGCCGGTTAAAGGTAGAGGCGCTAGAGGCAGGTGGCAGGTACCACTCCTCTCTTTAGGTACCTATGAGAATGTATCTACGCGGCGCTCAAATACATATATTTTGGTACTAGCTGTTGCCCGCGACTTCGTCCGCGTAGATAAATTAATATTAATATCATAAATTATTATGATTAAATTAAAATACCACATGAAAATGTTTTGCAGGAAGTATTTTTTTGTCTGATCCTAAAACAAATATGTTATCGCAAGAGCATATGCCTTCACCCCCCTCCCCTTCCCATTCCCCATTTTCTCTCAACCTTCCCCTCCCCGCGCCTTCCTCTACCTTTCGCCATCCCCTTTACCCTACCCTTTTCTTACTTTCCTCACAACCGCTCCCCCTCTCGTTCCTGCAACCCCCTCCCCCACCCCTCTTCCCAGACCTCCCACTTCCACGCTCTCTCCCCTTTCCATTCCCCATCCCTACACTTTCTCCTTCCCCTTCTCCCCATTTCCCCCTACCCCATTCTCCTCCCATTTCCCCCCATTCCTCTTCCCTTTCTCCTCTCGGAGTGCTAAATTTTTTGCATACCCAATAAAAAATATGACTTCCTACTAACCTAGTTTAAGACCTACTAATTATATATGGAATGTAAATCTTTCCGAGATAAATAATTTTCAATAACTGTATAAAAAATGCCAGTAAATCAGCGATCGGTTACAGAGCTACTATATTATCGGACTAACTGTGCCCGCGGCTCCGCTCGCGTGGACTACAGAATCAACTCCTGTTCCCACTTCCGCTCCCGTTCATTTTCCCACTTCCACTCTAACTCCAACTCAGACTCTTGCACTCGCACTTCCGCTCCCATCCCGCTCCTACTCACTCCCAACTTCCGGTCCAGGTCCGGGTCAGGTTCCATGTCCAGCTCCAGCTCTAGATCCAGCTCCCGCTTCAGGTCCCGCTCCCACTTCAGCATCTACCTCCCTTAACCCTGCCCTACGGGCTAATCTTGGAAACTGCTGAACAGAATTTGACGGCGTTTTCACTGTTTAATAGTTTGAGTTCGGGCCTCATACTGGTATAAGTCATATCTCAATAAAATGTCAGGATGCTGTTATACAAATAAACAAATATGTTATCGCAAGAGCATATGCCTTCACCCCCCTCCCCTTCCCATTCCCCATTTTCTCTCAACCTTCCCCTCCCCGCGCCTTCCTCTACCTTTCGCCATCCCCTTTACCCTACCCTTTTCTTACTTTCCTCACAACCGCTCCCCCTCTCGTTCCTGCAACCCCCTCCCCCACCCCTCTTCCCAGACCTCCCACTTCCACGCTCTCTCCCCTTTCCATTCCCCATCCCTACACTTTCTCCTTCCCCTTCTCCCCATTTCCCCCTACCCCATTCTCCTCCCATTTCCCCCCATTCCTCTTCCCTTTCTCCTCTCGGAGTGCTAAATTTTTTGCATACCCAATAAAAAATATGACTTCCTACTAACCTAGTTTAAGACCTACTAATTATATATGGAATGTAAATCTTTCCGAGATAAATAATTTTCAATAACTGTATAAAAAATGCCAGTAAATCAGCGATCGGTTACAGAGCTACTATATTATCGGACTAACTGTGCCCGCGGCTCCGCTCGCGTGGACTACAGAATCAACTCCTGTTCCCACTTCCGCTCCCGTTCATTTTCCCACTTCCACTCTAACTCCAACTCAGACTCTTGCACTCGCACTTCCGCTCCCATCCCGCTCCTACTCACTCCCAACTTCCGGTCCAGGTCCGGGTCAGGTTCCATGTCCAGCTCCAGCTCTAGATCCAGCTCCCGCTTCAGGTCCCGCTCCCACTTCAGCATCTACCTCCCTTAACCCTGCCCTACGGGCTAATCTTGGAAACTGCTGAACAGAATTTGACGGCGTTTTCACTGTTTAATAGTTTGAGTTCGGGCCTCATACTGGTATAAGTCATATCTCAATAAAATGTCAGGATGCTGTTATACAAGTTGACCTCTCATTTCATATCATTTGTATGAAAGTGTAGTTCAATATTACTGGTCGTTGCAAGAACTTGACAGAAAGTGACAGAGATGTTTTAAAGCTCATTTATAGATTTATTTTAGCTGATGTATTTCAGGTATTTCCACAAGTCTCGATACAAAAAGTTCCTTATTCGATAATTATCGAATCGAACCTGTTCAGGAGTACGTCTGCCTAGGACAGACAATATAGTTGGGTAGGATTAATTTCAAAAGCTGACAGAAGAATCCAGTTAGGTTGGGCAGTATTCGGAAAACTGCGTCAAGTCTTTACGTCACATAATCCACAATGTTTAAAGACAAAAGTCTTTAATCAGTGCGTCCTGCCTGTCATGATTACAGCGCGGAGACGTGGACACTGATGGTGGGCCTGATCCACAAGATTCAAGTGGCTCTGCGAGCTATAGAGAGGGCAATGCTCGGGGTCTCTATGAGGGATATGATTCGTAATGAGGAGATCCGATGAATAACGAAGGTGACCGACATAGACATTTAACCCAACGATCTCCATGTACTACTGGATGGAGACTTCCAAATAATCGCTCTGTACCACGCAAGTAGCCACAACTCTTTCACATTCACAATGAAACTTGTGCAGCTACTACGCAGAACATTTAATTATTACTAAATATTGACGCTACGGTTAAATAATGTCAATATTTAGTAAATAATTAAATGTTCTGAGTATAACTGCACAAGTTTCAAAGTGAATGTGAAAGAGTTGTGGCTTGACTTATGAATTATGAATTTGACCCGACAGACTGACTGAGCAGCCCGACGACGAGGCCGTCATTGTGATGTCGCGCCCCTGAGTGGGGAGAGTTGCCGTATAGAGAACCAAGCACAGAATTACTTATTTGTAGAGGGATCAAGCCGGGTGCCCGACAAAGAGCTCCTGAGCAAGTGCCGGGCACCTCCCCCGTGATTCGACCTGTATGACCTAGATGTCGAAAGGCCATGGGAGGTGGAGTTGAATGAGAGTTCAGGGAACAAACATGAGCGCATTTCTTCACTCCGCGAACCCGAAACGAAATGGTCCCTGATGTTTTCTTCTAAATTGCAATATATTGCTAGATGTTTGAGATTTTGAAGAAAAACTCCGATCGATTCCGTTTCAGCCTGTCTCCTCTGAGGAAATACATGCCTGTGAGCAATTTAGGATCTTGCAGATGGTTGCATGCGAGCTCCACTAACTCCGTAAATGGTTTGTTTTCTGGATGACCGGGCGCGCCCAGGTCACACATCAACTCGAACGTGGCTGCCCCGACGTGAGTCACCAACGTGGCCACGCGTAGCTCCTCCTTGATGTCATTCGGTAAAATGTACTGTAGCACTAATCTCACGTTCGCGTTCCAATTCCTCAGACCGCGTAAATCAAACTCGTGTAGTTTTCCGAAAGGCATCTGTCGATACACGCCAACTAGCACATCATTTACAGAATCGTTACTAATTTCACTCGAAATTATCCCAAGTCGTCGCCAGTTGCAATGTAGGTATATACCTACCTACATACTGTGTTTTACTACAATGGCGGCTACAACGATCTATATGTACTACTAGATGGAGCGTTCCAAACAATTGTTCTGTTCCACACAACTGCGACTCGGAGCCGCAAACTTGTTCACATTGAAAGTTGTGCAGTTACTACGCAGAACATTTAATTATTTACTTAATATTGACGCTATTTACCCGTAGCGTCAATATTAAGTAATAATTAAATGTTCTGCGTAGTAACTGCACATTTTGAATGTAACAGAGTTGCGGCTCCCGTAGCCGCAGTTGCGTAGACAGAGCGAGCGATTGATTGAAACGCTCCATCTCGTAGTACGTAGAGATCGTTGGGCGGCAATAGAAAACTGATTTATTGTACATCAAATTGACTAGTGTCATGTAATTTATACGCTACCTACCTACATCACAATAAGAAAAACCAACACCTCTGAATATCAGCCCGGAAAGCCTTTTCCTTCATTATGAAAAAAATTTTCATTTACACTCTACATTTTGCTTGGCGGTTCATTTTTACTTTATTTCGACTTTATATTGTCTGCGTAAGGAATCCTGTCATACGTCATATGAAAGAGTATTGAACCTTTCATAACACCTCTGAATTTCAGCACGGAAAGCCGTTTCCTTCAGTGTGAAAAATATATATATTTTAAACTCGACCGTCATCCAAGCTAAATGTAGTCTCAATAAGGGATTGTGTCATATGTTTCATGAAAGGGCATTAGACCATAGAAGACTATAGCCATCGAAATGGTACATAGAGGTCGTTGACTATAGCTCTGAATTTCAGCATGGCAATGGAATGCGATATGTTTGACATAAAACGTCATTGGTCGTCATAATTTCGCTTGGTGGTTGGTTATAGACGGATGACGAATGTATACTCTTCTACAACAAACTACCAGAGGAAATCTAATAAATAAAAACGTAAACTTCACGTGTACATTGAAGATATTTGCAAAAAAAAAATTAGGGGTCTAAGGATAAGTAATAGAACATATTTCAATCATTTTTGGAATTTTTGTCTGTTTGTCTGTGAGTTTGTGCACGCATCACTTAAAAACTACTGAACGGATTTTGATGGACTTTTCACAAAAACATGGGGCTTAATTTAACTTAACATTTAGTCTTTAATTCATCGCAATCGGCTAACTCAATTAAAAGTTATAGACATTTTTAGTTTACAAATACATTAGTAGGTAAGGTTAGTGTGCAATATATTGCACATAATAGTATTTCCGTACTATTCAGATTACGATGAGTTTGGATTACATTTGGAGCTGCGAGTGGGAATTGGAGTGGGAGTGGGAATGTGAGTGGCCGTGGGCGTGGGCGTGGGAAAAGGGGAGTGGATGTGGGAGCGGTAGGGGAGCGGGAGCGGGAGGGGAGCGGGAGATGGATATGGAGAGGGAGAGGGAGCGGAAGCGGAAGCGGAAGCGGGAGCGGGAGCGGGAGCGAAAGCGGGAGCGAAAGCGGGAGCGAAAGCGAAAGCGGGAGAGGGAGCGAAAGCGAAAGCGGAAGCGGTAGCGGGATCGGGAGCGAAAGCGAAAGCGGGAGCCGGAGCGGGAGTGGTAATGGGAGCGGATTCTATAGTTCACGCGAGCGGAGTCGCGGGCACAGCTAGTCTTAAATATGACGGACAGAAAGTTTAAGATTCACATTAGAAAATAACTTTGTAAGAAAGCCTATTATAAAATAAACGATTATTTGAATGACAAAGATGCCTGGTACTAATGTTAATTCAGCTTCGCAAAATCTTTATTAATTGTATGCAAACTTGATTATTGAAAGATGTGTTGCGTGAAGTTTGTTGCACCGTTTCTTCTGCACAGCGCTGACACCTAGGAAGCGGTAGTCGATAAAAAAAATGACGTATATAAATGTACCAAGTGTACTCATATGCAATAAATTATTTTGACTTTGACTTTGACCTCCTAATTTTCGGCCTTATTAAATACTTACTTCCTTATATTTTACCTATTAAATTGGCGGGTTTATTGATTATGTTATTGTTTGTTGTAGTATGTTTAATGTTAATTCATTTCATTCAACGAAGCGAAGACGGCGTCGTGCGTATTAAACAACCTTGTAGCTACCCATTGTACAAACAAAGTTTTTTTTTAATTTATTTTTTATTTTATTTATTCACACAATACTTAACAGCACAAAACAATTAGACACAAAACAAACATCACAATAAAATAAGGCCAATAACTAAGAAAAACAGATCACAAGATAGACAAAATACAATAGAGGAAAACGAATTTCTTTCTTTACAGAGCATAATGTTATTTAATGTAGGTGATAATACATTATAATTGTTGAAACAACTAGATTCCACCTGTACAGACATATACACAGTAAAATTATATTATATGCTAATAACATTATCTTACAGAACATCTTCAGATTATTATTATATTTACTTAGTGCTTAAATATACTGAATTAAATAATGATGTTATGATGTGTCATAGAATGCCATCAAATTAATATTTCGACAATTCAAACGTCAATAAAGTTATTTCAAAATTTATACTACAGTTATATAAAACAATTGTTTTTGTTTTTGCTTTGTAGGTTATCGTTGTTATTAGGAGGGGGAATGGATCACATACTAAGTAAATTTCAACTTTATTAAAAAAGGAAGAGAGGAGCCGCGAGCATAGCTAGTATATGTAATAAAAAAAAAAGCGGCCAAGTGCGAGTCGGACTCGCCCATGAAGGGTTCCGTAGCAGCAAGTAACATAATATAAAAGCTATTGTGGTAAATTGTGGTTTACGATTTATGGACGTTTAAAAAAAAACTACTTACTAGATCTCGTTCAAACCAATTTTCGGTGGAAGTTTGCATGGTAATGTACATCATCTATTTTTTTTAGTTTTAATTTTCTCTTATTTTAGAAGTTACAGGGGGGGGGACACATTTTACCACTTTGGAAGTGTCTCTCGCGCAAACTATTCAGTTTAGAAAAAAATGATTTTAAAAACCTCAATATCATTTTTGAAGACGTATCCATAGATGACGTACACGTATGGATATGGTGAAAAAAAAATTTTTGAGTTTTTGTTTTAAGTATGGGGGACCTCAAAATTTTATTGTCTTTTTTCTATTTTTGTGTGAAAATCTTAATGCGGATCACATAATACATCTACTTACCAAGTTTGAACAGTATAGTTCTTATAGTTTCGGAATAAAGTGGCTGTGACATACGGACGGACAGACAGACAGACAGACATGATGAATTTTTTGCCATTTTGCTACGGAACCCTAATAAAAAAATATAACTGTTAGTCATTTTAAAATAATTTAGACTCTAGACCTTTTTTAGTTTAACAAGAGTAGACCCTTACTAGACCCTTCAATTGCATTGCCTACCCCTCTAAAACCAAGACGTGAGCATTATATATTGCTTGCCGTGTGGTTTCCGGTAGAGTAGAATAGGACCACTCCAACTCTTCCCGTGGATGTCGTACAAGGCGACTGAGGGAATACATTATAAAACATCAACAGGCCTCCCCAACCCGTCTGGCCAGCGCGGGGAGTGTAGGCCAAATCCTCCGTCTGTCTCCGACGAGAGAGGGTTGTGCTCCTGCAGTGGAGACAAATAACCTGATGATGATGATGATGATGATTGTAATTTATACTTTTTATACATTTTTATTGTCGGTCCTTTGCCTGAATACAGCCTGTACCTCGACTTTATTATTAAAAAATAAAATCGTAAACATCGCGTGTCTGTACATTGAAGATATTTTCAAAAAAAATTGAGGGGTATTTGTAATTTAATACGGGGATAAGTAATAGAACACATTTCAATCATTTTGGAATTTTTGTCTGTTTATCTGTTTGTGTGTTTGTCTGTGAGTTTGTGCACGCATCACTTAAAAACTACTGAACGGATTTTGATGGACTTTTCACAAAAATATGGGGCTTAACTTAACTTAACATTTAGTCTTTATTTCATCGCAATCGCATCGCAACTCAATCAAAAGTTATAGACATTTTTAGTTTTCAAATACATTAGTAGGTAAGGTTAGTATGCAATATATTGCACATAATAATATTTCCGTACAATTCAGATTGCGATGAGTTTGGACTACATTTGGAGGTGGGAGTGGAAATGGGAGTGGGAGAGGGCGTGGGCGTGGGCGTGGGCGTGGGCGTGGGCGTGGGCGTGGGCGTGGGCGTGGGCGTTTGCCACACATACCGACTAGAACCGACGGCCGTTGGGACAGTTCTGGAGTGGAGACCGCGGATCGGCACCCGCCAGGTGGACCGACGACCTGAAGAAGGTGGCTGGTAGAGGCTGGATACGGAGAGGCGGAGGCGGGAAGACCTATGTCCAGCAGTGGACTTCTAGAGGCTGCCATGATGATGATGATGTATACATCATCTGTATGTATGTACAGCGGTGGCCCTTGGTGTCCATATAATTAAGAACGATTTTTGAGAGACGAATTTTTTTAAACAAAGTCGTATAACATTCTGACAATGAGTGGGCACCGGATACCTACGATGCCACCATAATGTCAAACTACCCTCCCGTCCCGTACTCCGGCGACCGCCGTATCATCGCCGCGTGCGCACAGCGCCGCGAGCGAATACGGCACGATTACGGACTGCAGTGATTATAACGATTGTGGATTGAGGACTCCTAGTGAGTGACTCTAGCCACCGTTGACACTGGCTAGATCATCGTACATAGACAATAACGGGCCCGTACGTCGAAGGAGCTGCGACAATAGCTGTGAGTACTCCTTCATCTTCTTTTTGACCCCTACCCCACAACATAATGCTGGTATATTTTTGTGGTATCGCAAAATACTTCCGTATAATTTATCCATTCATTATTCACTTGAGTCATGATGAGAACAAACAAATAACACCTGTAATAATATACGTACATGCTTTAAATCTCCATGACCATGAAAAATATAAAACAGATAAAAGAAATTGCATAAATTCATAAAGCAAACATTGCACGTAGCAGGCTGGTTACATATTGAGAACGCTGAATAATTAAACTCTTTATTACAATTTTAATAGACAACACTTGTAGCAACAAGGTCAGTTTTCATATAATTTTGGCGCTAATATTGTGACACAAATAGTAAAACGTGTTTATTTCATACAAAACACACTAGAAGAAAATTTATAATTAAACTTCGCGAGAACAAATGGTTGTATAAAAAGATAGCAAATCACATGCAATACTCAAAAACTGTGGATTATATTGCTATGAAGAGTTCTTTCAGAACGCATTAACTTAATTTATTTAGTTTTAAGAATTTTGTTTGACATTTTTATGTTTATGTTAGTTATTGATGTTTTTATATTTAATTGTGTTTAATTTGCCTTTATAATTTGATTTTATTTAACTTGTGTGTAATTTTTATTTGACCTGTAACGGAAGTTAGCCTCTTGCTCTGGGGTCACGCCGCTGATATCGATTCTATATTCATTTTACAAAAAAGAGTAATAAGATCTATTTATGGACTTCGTAGTCGTGATTCTCTAAGAGAATTATTTAAGGAAATAATATAATGACAGTGGGCCCGATTCTGAAGGCACACATTTAACATTTGACAGCGCTAAAATTGGTTTCGTCTTTATCTTCATAATACTGTGTGACAAGGATAGCAACAGCTTTAATGCTGTCAAATTTTAACATTGTGTCTTCAGAATCGAGCCCAGTGCCATGTCAATACATATTCGCTAACATTATGTTCGTTAGACAAAACCTTTCTTTACTCAACTTAAATAATGAGAGGCATAATTTAAATCTTAGAAATAATAATAAAATTCAAATATGATGTATTCTAGATTGTCTAAGATCAATAATTCTTTTGTGGGGCTGTGCGTGCTTTACTACAATAAGGTTCCGAATGAAATTATTAACTTGTCTGAACAAAAATTCAAATCTTCTATAAAAGTTAATTTGTGCAAGAAAGCCTACTATAAGTTAGATGACTACTTAAATGATAAAAGTCCATGGAGTGCTTGATGGCTCAGCATAGGTAGACTTAATGATTGTAATGAATAAGATAAATCAAAGGTAGGGCCCTGTGCCGTTGGGTTTGTTGCCACTTCTTCCCCTCGGTTATACAGGTGGAAGTGGAGTAGTTTTAGGCAGAATTTGACGTCAAAAAAAGAATAATGTATTCCAATTTTGAAAATAAATATTTTGATTTTGATTTTATCAATAAAGTATGTCTATGTCTGTGAAGCATTTTAACATGTATCAAACTAGTATTTTAAATATTCAGCGCGTGCCTTAACTACGGTTGCCAGATGGTGGGGATTCGTCTGGATTCTCCGACATTTTAAGTGATCCCCAGACTCCCGACAAATCGCAAAATCTCCAGACAAACAGCTTCTCCGAAAGTTATCTAGGAAACTATCATTTGAAATTGCTGCGTGCTTTCACGTTCACTCTTTTTTTCGAGTGGAACGGTAGAGTGGTGGCCGGGCGGGGGGCCGGGGCGACGGTGGCGACGTTTTTATTTTTTACTAGCTGTGCCCGCGACTCCGCTCGCGTGAACTACAGAATCCGCTCCCATTACCACTTCCGCTCCGGCTTCTGCTTCCGCTCCCGCTCCCGCTCCTCCTCCCGCTCCTCTTTTCCCACGCCCACTCCCACTCCAATTACCACTCGCAGCTCCAAATGTAGTCCAAACTCATCGCAATCTGAATAGTACGGAAATACTATTATGTGCAATATATTGCATACTAACCTTACCTACTAATGTATTTGAAAACTAAAAATGTCTATAACTTTTGATTGAGTTAGCCGATTGCGATGAAATAAAGACTAAATGTTAAGTTAAGCCCCATGTTTTTGTGAAAAGTTCATCAAAATCTGTTTAGTAGTTTTTAAGTGATGCGTGCACAAACTCACAGACAAACAAACAGACAAAAATTTATCGGCGTTATCAAGTTGTTTATCATTATATACATTATGTACATAAATGTACTCGTATTATGTATTATTTGTATAAATATTATTTTATTTTCATTTGTTATATATCTGTTTGTTATCTAATTTTACAGTACTAAACTGGCCGCAAAAACATCTGTCATCATCATCAACGAAGTCGAAAATGATAATGAGAGTCAATAGTTGTACATTCGTTCGACCAGTATGCGTGCGAGGATTCCCAATAACGTATTTATTGGGCTCGATTCTGAAGTCACAACGTTAAAATTTGACAGCACTAAAACTGTTGCTATCCTTGTCACACAGTATTATGAAGATAAAGACGAAACCAATTTTAGCGCTGTCAAATTTTAAATGTGTGCTTTCAGAATCGGGCCCATTACCTACTTAATAAACCTTATTACGTGAACATAAGCATTAAATTTCAACAAAAACGAAAAAAACTAACCGTTCACGTCCATATTACGGGGAATTACCGAAATTTCTAGTAAGATTGCTACTTCCGGCCAATGTTGCCAGCGTAACATCGGATCGGTTAATTTTCTAGTCGAGACAATAAATATCAATTGATATATATATCAACACTAGCTATGCCCGCGGTTTCGCTCGCGTGGACTACAGTATTATAAAAAGTTGAAAATGATTAAATAAGAGTTAATTTCCGTCCCTCTACCCTTCCGCCGCCGCTTCACCCTCCCGCTCCTGCTCCAGCTCCATGCCCAGGTCCAAGACCACGCCCACTCTCACTCTCACTCCCACTCCCACTCCCACTCCAACTCAATCTCAAACTCACTCCCAAGCCCATGGGCCCACGCCCAGTAACAGCTGGAGTCCTAACTGGTCGCAATCTGAATAGTACCGAACAATACTTTTTTATATAATGTATTTGAAAAGTAAATATTCCCATAACTTTCGATTGAGTTAGCCGATTGCGATGAATAAAAGACTAAATGTTAAGTCGAGTTAAGCCCCATGTTTCTGTGAAAAGTCCATCACAACCAGTTCAGTAGTTTTTACGTGATACGTGCACAAACTAACAGAAAAACAGACAAAAATTCCAAAAATGATCGAAATGTGTTCTGTTACTTATCCTTAGACGCCCAGTTTTTTTGCAAATATACCTACCTATACCTGATATACCTATATCATGATATATATTCGTTGATACTCATCAGCGAACCCTGAAACAAAGTATCAACCGACGTTACCTCTACTGGGATTCGAACCACTGGCACTGGTTCGGATGGTACACGCTAGACGCTCTAACCATTCGGCCACAAACACATATGACGTTTACTGTGAAATTGTAGATGTCACTCAGCTCAGATAATAATTACAAACCTGCGTGTCAATGTGTGAGTGTATCGATGCGCAGGCAACTGGCTATTTGACCCCACTTTTGCTGGGTACTATACTTAATGTCGGCCCCATAGCCTAGTCAGTAGTACACCTGCCTGCGGAGCTCGGGGTCGCGGATTCGAATCCCGTCCAGGGCAAACATTCGTGTGATGAGCACTTGTTTGCCTTGTGACTGGATGTTATTTATTTTATGTATTTATGTATGTATATCAGCTGTCTGATACCCATATTACAGGCTCTGCCTAGTTTGGGATCAGGTGGCCGTGTGAGAAATGTCCCCACATATTTAATTATTAATTATGATGGAATGTGTTTGGTAAAAAAATAAAACTAATTAAAAATATTTTTTAAAACAAAGCATTTTTATTGTAATTCCTATCAATTGATAACTTCTTTCAGTTAAACACAAAGACGGAGCGGGGACTCTTACAAAAATAAACATCTCAATAAATATACGACCATAACATAAGGGACATGGATCAAAGTATAGTTGGGGAAAAAGTACAATCACCATTAAAGTTAGAATTAAATTGTCATGCGAAAACTGACAGCGAGATCTAATAAGTTGTACGTAGCTGTCTGACAACATTCATAGATTAAATCGTGTTCAAAATTTATGCATAATTGTGCGAATGCTGGATATCGATAGTGCAAAGATAAAACTAAAGTTTAAATCTTCTTTGTATGAGAAGTCTTTTTATTCTCATAGAACTCGAAAAAAATACCGTCATAATATGCCGTTTAATCGTCTATTAAAACAAAGAATCACCTAGTACTTCTATTTTGTGAAATAGTTGTCGATTTTCGGCCAATGTTGATCTTGAGCGGTTTTACGTTTCCACTATCGATTAGTTACGAAATTAAAAAGTCGATTAGATTATTCGGTTCAGCGATATTATTGAGCAATATATTAAAACTGATTTTTAAAAATTACCTATATTGAATGGGTATAGTTTTAAAAACATGCATAACAAATGTAAACTTTTTCCTCGACTATACTTTTAAGACAATAACTCAATACACCTAAATATGCCACAATATCGTACTATTATTCAAAGGAAACCGCATCTACTTCGATTATCCTCTTGTGGCATTTATAAGAATATTTTCTAAATAAAATGTCAAAATTATATAAAAAAAACATACAGACAAATGATAAGACATAAAATCTGATTTAAAATCAGAGCGGCCGACCGCCCACAATATAATGGGTGTGTATTTGAAAAATTGTATACTTTCGTAGGACTAACAAGAACAAAACTTTTGCCATGTACTTTGGAAATAAATTCATTTAATTACCGAAAATAAAAAACTTGACGAACCGTTTTTTTTTTTAACTTGTTCATTTGAGTAATTGATACCATCTGAGTTTTTTAAAGAACGACCAGAAGTCATTTAAGTATTATTTTGTTTATAATTTCTAAGATTTCGTTGAAAGTTGTTCACATTAATTGATAGTATAGATAGTCCTCTGAAAGGCTACCACATTCCAAAACGCTGTATAAACTTAAGAACTATTACAAAACATATCTACGGCTAACGCGTAAGAAATATATTATTATTAATAATAATAAATTGTACAATATCAGTGTCGTTATTGAATATTCCACTGCAGTCACTCTGTGAGTGTTATCGGAGACATCAGCTCAAACGAACTCGAATCTAGAGCCATAAAAACCTAATAAAAAAAAATGTACCACTGTAGTTATGTTTATTGTACTGTTTTGATGGCATCAAAGGATTCGTCGGGAAAAAGGGTAAACAATTTAATTCCATGACTGTACAATTTACTCTCGCAGAGTGAATGCAGTGTTTCAATTCGTGTTCCACGGAAATAATCCTAAATATTGAAAAGTAGAAAAAGGAAACACTTTGTGTCATGATCTAGCGTAGAGTCTAGACAATTCTAGATTTTGTGAACCGTTTCACCATATACTGGAATGTCCTGCGTTTTAACTTTTAATTATTTTACAAAAAAAAATAGAAAGTGATGTGATGATTTTTTGCAACAGTGACATGCTAAATAACGATTATTAAATATACCGTTGTGCTGTTTTAAACATATCTCGCATACCGTTGTTACTGCAAAGGATCGGATATTAAAAAAAATTACAAGAAATAAAAATAACTTCTCTCTTAAATAAGGGAGTTTTTGACATAAGCCATTCACTTATGGCAGGTCTTACTACGCAGTTTAGGTATAAAAATATAGCTACGCGGCGCGACCCCGATTTCGGGGCCAATCGGGTATTCCAAGAGCGTTGCGACTCGTTTTAGTCGCAATCCGAAAGCGTAGATACAGTCCTACGCGAATCGCGTGCGACTGTCAATGTGTGCGTGATTTACCGCTTCAGCGTGACATCGACTTTCTTCCATGCGCGTAGAATTCAATTTGGCTTGCACTGAATTTTGTAGGTACGTTTTTGAGGAACTGAACAAGCTTTCTGTAAGAGTACAGCGAGATAATGGATTAGAAAATCCTACTAATATTATAAACGCGAAAGTTTGTAAGTATGGATGGATGTTTGTTACTCTTTCACGTAAAAACTACTGAATGGATTTTAATGAAACTTTGCAATAATATAGCTTATACTTCAGAATAACACATAGTCTACAATTTATAAAGATATTGTGGGAATTGTCCAAAATATCAAGTAAGTAGAAAAAAATCTACCATCTGCGAGCTATTCTGGCGTGCGCCATAAAATTATAATTTTAATGTCATAATGTTAGTTCTTTTCTACGCCACGCTAATATAAGCTACTCGAAATACTAATCCTGCGCAGACGAAATCGCGGGCACTAGCTAGCATATATATATATATATATATTTACATCCCGTGCAGTAACAACGCAGATATGAAATGCTCATCTGGCCTTAACATATATGACTTCTAAACACTGACCAACTAAGCGAGACTTTAATAAATCATCAAGACTCTGTAACAACTTCTAAATGAGTAACTTGTTAAGAACAGGGTCTATTTTGAGGCAATTTTCTGTGTGCTTAAATTTGTTGGTGTTATAAAACGATAACAGACAAGGCACAGTGGAAAGTTCTGCAGCTACTTTACAGCCTAACAGCTCCATAGTGGGGGTATAGCGGTGCTAGGTCCTCCACTATGGACCTATTTTACAGCTTATGGCTGCATATTTCGCCAGTGTGCTAGTTGGGTAGATAAAATTGAATGCACGATAAGACTAATTACTAAATAGTAGCACCTAAGTGGTGAAATACGTAGAATGTGACTAAATATCTGTATTTATATCAATTTGCCTTTTATGCCCCCCCCCCCCCCCCGATTTTATTGCGCCCCTCCAATATCTGCGCCCTATGCCTGGGCAACGCTGGCACCACCCTAGTTATGGTTAAAACTATATTTTTTTTATTTAAAATACAAAGAAACGAATTGTATCTAGCTTGTACAGTGACGGTATAAAAAGATCCGTTACATTAAAGACTATTTTTGCTTGTACCAGTGCAAGAAACATTGGAATAAATCCTACGTTTTGTTCACTGTTTTACCGACCCCTGTCAATATACAAAAATGACAACTAAATTTAAACTTTGTTAACAGACAATTAAACATAATTTTCTATGCAACCGTCTGTTTTGTGGCACACTTAAGAAAGATGATAATGAATTTGAAAACTTAAGAACCTTCTCATTCCGCCATTATCGATCTTATAGCTAAAAGCAAAGTCAATTGCGGAAGTTTTAGGTATTTAAAACTAAACTGACTTTGTTATAGAACTTTTTAGATATTAAAAAATTGATTTTTGAAAAGGTTTAACACTAAATACCCCAGGATATAAATACAGATTATTTGGTTACATTCTTGTCATAGCAACACGATTTATATAAATCTTTTTTTTTATTTTAAACATATTTTCTGTAGATACGATCAACAACACCTCCAGTAGAAGCCAAGAGCAGGCTAAAATGGCTATTTACTCCATCCCAACTGAAATAAACAGCATACGAAATCAAGTTATTTGCGTCACGGAAACAAAATATGAATGTTTTGTCTCCTCTTTCCTACTTGCTGTGCCCAAGTCGGTCCGAGACGAACTTTGTTTATTTATGTCATGTGTTAACGCTATGGAATGCAATAAACTACGATTAGAAAAACGTGTAAACATACATACAGTGTTAACAAAAAATATATATTCTTCGTCAGGTTTATTAATATGTCATGTAGCACCTTATCTCCTTGACTTAAGGTTATATGTATCAATTTTTACTAAAATTTTGTTAACGCTGTACACTTGTTTTTTCCCTTGACAGTACATGAAAGGGACGCTAGCAGCAAAATTGTATTACCACGTTAACTTTGCAGTCCATTTCGGAACATTATCTATTGTTAATTTTGTTTCCGAGAAGCAAATGAGTTTGTTTTCGTGTACCATTGGCGTTCAATTATATGTTAGCGAAAATTACATGCAATTATGGCTCTTAGAGGGTGGTTAATAACCATCAAATATATAGGATGTTCAAAAGTCTAGCAATAAAATCTTCTTTCTATTAGTCCCGTGCTACATTGTATCGTGATTTAAATAAAGGATGATTTTTTAAACCTAAACGACGGTGGTTACCTCGTGTGACATTTTTTAAAGCTATTTCACATAGAGAAACGATAAAATATGAAACTTTATATACCTTTAGTACACAAACACTTGATTTTTAACTATGGCAACATTAATACTCCTACGAAGCCGGAAGTTGAACTGAATTTGCCTTATCCTAAGCTAGTTATATAAAAAAACTTTGAAAAATGCTGTAATTGTCAACTTATAAAATAGTTTTTACATATTATAAAAAATTGCATTTATTAACTTCTCTTTTTATATAAAAAATTAAATCGTAAAAGTGCGTTTCGACGTCACAACATCAAATATAATAATCAATTAACTTTCATTATTAATTAATTAATATAAACGTTTAATTAAATAACTTAATTAATAATATTCGCAGTGATGTCGCTTACAGCTATATATGTTTGTATGTAACTCGATATACATACACATTTATACAAGACCTTGGCCGCCATTTTGTGTACGAGTCATTGTATAAAACAAAGTCAAGATTTCCTGCTCATGCACCATTAAATGTGTTTGAAACTTATGGAAATAAGGCCTTATCCAGACCAATGCGTTAGCGACGCGGCCGAATTTAAAAGTGAACAGTAATTTTTTTCGTAACCGATGTCGACGCAAAAATGCGTAAACGCTGTAACCCACATCGATGTCAGGAATCAGAAAAAAAAATCTAAGTGGAATACTCTGGGTCAAGTGTATTTTATTTAAATTGTCCTATTTGTAACTTTCATAACTTGTAACTGTATTTGTTTTTGCAATAAAGTGTATTGTATTGTATTGCATCGTATTTTCTATTGCTGTGGTTTCCGGTAAAGTAGAATAGAACCACTCCAACTCTTCCCGTGGATGTCGTACAAGGCGACTAAGGGAATACATTATAAAACATCAATCAGGCCTCCCCAACCCGTCTGGCCAGCGCGGGGAGTGTAGGCCAAGACCTTCGTCTGTCTCCGGCAGATGAGAGAGGGTTGTGCTCCGGCAGTGGAGACAAAATTAACCTGATGATGTCTTTTCTATTAGCCGAAGAAACACGACCCAGACCATTCGACGTATTTTTTCTGGTTCCGAATTTGCAAATAACAAAAGTTTTACATCGGGTTATAGCATTTATTGCCTTTTTGCGTCGAAATAAATCCGCTGCAATTTAAATATAATGAAAATTGATTCCTTTTTCAGGGTTGGATGCCTCGCTGACGCATTGGTTTGGATAAATCCTAAAATATTTATCACGATTAACGATCTCTATGTACTACTAGATGGAGCGTTCCAAACAATCGCTCTGTTCCACGCAAGGAGCCACAACTCTTTCACATTCACAATGAAAGTTGTGCAGTTACTACGCAGAACATGTAATTATTACTAAATATTGACGCTACGGGTAAATAATGTCAATATTTAGTAAATAATTAAATGTTCTGAGTAGTAACTGCACAAGTTTCAAAGTCAATGTGAAAGAGTTGTGGCTACTTGCGTGGAACAGAGCGATTGTTTGGAACGCTCCATCTATTTGTGCATAGAGATCGTTGATCACGACAAATTTTTGTGGTGGTTGCGTTTAAATCAATGTCCCTACCTTTCCACTTAAAAAGACATGACAAAGACATAACTTCTCATTACTAAAGTACTGACATTGGCTGTCCGCGGAGCAAGAGGCGAAAGCGAGACGGCGCATATAGCGCGCTCTGTTAAACTTAGAGTCAAACGTAGACGCCCAGCTCTTCTTATCGGCATAACAGAGAGAATATCGTCGCTGAAGCGCAAAATAAGATTTTACAGTAAATATTTTACCAAATTAGCGCTTCAGCGAATATGCCTTAACAGCGACGATATCGACGCAAAAATGCATAAACGTACATAAAATGCATAACACACATCGACGAATGGTCTGGGCCCCGTGTCTCAGTCTCTAGACACTGAACGCAGAGCATTCGACGTAGATTTGTGTTATGCAATAACAACAGTTTTACATCGATATAGGTAGCAGCGTTTATGCTTTTTTGCGTCGATATCGTCCATTGCCCCGCGGACAGCAATAACAAAGCCCACCGCAGTATTACTCGTACAATGCTCCAAGATGGCGGCCGCGCGTCGCGCGTTACGGCTGCGTGCTCTGCTGTTGGATCTCGATCTTCTCCACCGTCATGTCGGGGTTCATCGCTGTGGCTTCCTGTGGATGGGAATCAAATCAAATCAAATCAATTTATTCACCCTTGCAACTGAGTACGTTGCATTGGGCAGGTCACAGTACAATGTTATTTTTATGTCAATTTTAGTTACAAAATAATTTAATTAATTTTAATTACAACTTAAGCTCAGCTATCAGAAAATGAATATTCATCTAATGATATTTCCATGAAATCATTTAGTGAATAGAATGCATGGCCTTCAAAAAACAATTTAAGCTTCCGCTTGAACTCTAGCATCGGTAATATTAGCACTCAGTTACCGTTCGCTACCACAAATTAACAATAAGAATCAACCTCATAAACTGATTTTTAATTAGTATGGCGTATATGCACTGGAAATTGCAGTGGATTTTATTTTTAAATTATTAAAATCATCAAGAAATGACGAAGTTATTAAAGTTTATTTAACGCAACTTTTCAAAACGCGCGCGCTTATTATGCCGACGTCACTTGTTACAACCCGCGCGTGATGTTCTCGCTCTATCGCTAGGATATTACTGCCAAAGCGGTGTCGCGAGTGTCTCCTTTACAGCAGACTGCGCTAGGGTGCTGTGCACACTTCTTCCCGCGACGCGTCGAAAGACATCACTTCCGGTGTTTTTAGAGCTATTACACTGAAATTGCTATATCTTCGTCATTTTTGATCCGATTTAAATATATTTTTCAATGTCGTCAATCCTCTTATCTGTCTCTCACTCATGCGCTTCTCGGCGGGCGGCGCGCCACGTGCCGTCCAGCGGCCAAAAATGTGTTTAAGGTCTTGGACTTGACGTTGTTATTACTCCATACGGGCAGGCAATTCAAGATCTGCCGTGCCGATGGCTGCGTGTCTGTCCTAGACTGGGCGTAAACGTGCCGACTTTTCGAAGGTAGGCGTACTCTGGGCACTGTTATATATAACCGAATCATGCGGGGCTTTGATGAGGTGGACACGTATTTCCCTAGCTAACCGTGGTACCACAATGTGTCTCAACACGGAGGCGGCGATGTTGTTCGCCACACATCACGTCAAATAGTATCATGGAGCGAAAAGTTGACGAAGGAAAGTCGCTTATATAAAAAATTTGTGGTATTTTTAAATAACCCCCACCCACCAAGGTTAAAATAAGGAATGTTGTTGTGTACGGGTATGGTACCTGTATGGCCTCGGCGAGCGCGCGGTCGTGGTCGATGGGGTCGCCGTCCGACTGGATGGTGATCTTCTGCTCCACGCGCGTCTCCACCACGCCGTTGCGCTCCGTCTTGTACTACGGACACACAACACATTATATACAATACCAGATTCCAAAAGCGTTGGTCAAATTTCGGTAAACGGGAAAATAACGACAAATCCTACGGAAATAGCACAATCATTTAATGATTATTACATAGATTCCATACAACCACCGACTAAGTCAGATGTGATAGATATACTTGCACCTATAATAAGACGCCCTCTCTTTTTTCTAAGACCTACGGATCCGAGTAGTGTAGCACTAATTATTGAAGGACTTGCTATTACTAATAGTACAGAATACGATGAAATCAATACTCATAATATCGTAATCAAATTCGTTTCTGACATTATTTCACCCATATTATGCCGTATTATAAATGCAATGATAGAACATGGTATTTTTCCTTAAAACAACAATAATCAAACCTTTTTTTAAGAAAGGTGACAAAAAAAACCGATAGCTTTGACTCAGATTTTTTCAAAAGTTTTCGAAAAGGTAATAGCTAATGGTCTAAATAGCTATTTGGGGAAGAATGAAATATTTTGCTGCGAGCAAAAAGGATTCCGTAAAAACAAATGTATTGACTTAGCTATATATGATTTCCTTAAAATAATCTATGATAAAATGAATAAAAGACAAGCGGTAATGGCCATGTTCATGGACCTTACTAAAGCTTTTGACTACGTGGACTTTCACATACTTCTAAAGAAATTAGAAATATATGGGATAAGAGGAAACGTTCTAACTTTCTTAAAATCTTACCTAACTGATAGAACCCAAATAAACTGCATAAACAAAATATGTAAAAGGACTAAAACGGAAACCATTTACAAGTCAAATTCGAAGTCTACATGTTATGGCGTGCCGCAAGGCAGCGTACTGGGGCCGTTACTTTTCCTAATTTATATTAATGACATGCCTAAGGTTATAAAAAATCCCATTATATTATTTGCGGATGATAGTACAGCAATATATGATAACGAACTGGACATAAACAGTAGCCTTAAAACTATCATAAACTGGCTACAAGCAAATAACCTACTAATTAACCTAGAGAAAACCAAAAATTAAGTAAATCTGCGTAAATTACGCAAAATAGCAAACAGGCAAGCGGTACGTGTCATAGCCTGGTCAGGTGGTAGCTTCACTTCGATATGGGCTAATATTTTGGAGAAATGCTTGTAACATAATTAAAGTATTCAGGGCACAGAAACGATGTGTGCGAGCAATCTGCCATCTTAAACGGACTGATAGCTGCAGAAACCATTTCAAGCAATTGAAAATTCTTACATTAACGTCAAAGTACATATACGAAACATGCATCTTTGTTCGCCGCAATCCAAATTTGTTTGTAAATTATAGATAATTTGGTCCTAGGATCATCAAAAACCACGCTATACCGCAACAGTTTGTTTAGACAGGCGCCTACAATACTGCTTTTCCAAATACGGCGTACAGATTCTGAACAATTTAAAAAAAGATTGCAAGAGTTGCAACTTTAACTGATAAAGAATTTTACTGTATGGAGGAATATTATAGCGTCCTTAATACATAATTACTGACTTGTATGTGTGGGAATGATGAGAAAATTACCTAATATATTTATAATAAATTTTATCAATAATAAATTGTGATGATTAGATGAATAAGAATTTTAGCGGTTTCTTATGTACTCTAGAAATAATAATAATTATTGCATGCTCCAATTTGCCGTGTGGTTTCCGGTAGAGTAGAATAGGACCACTCCAACGATTCCCGTGGATGTCGTACAAGGCGACTAAGGGAACACATTATAAAACATCACTCAGGCCTCCCCAACCCGTCTGGCCAGCGCGGGGAGTGTAGGCCAAATCCTCCGTCTGTCTCCGGCAGATGAGAAAGGGTTGTGCTCCTGCAGTGGAGACAATATAACCTGATGATGATGATGATGAAGGCACAAAGAGCCCATTATACAAATATAAAACCACCTCTAACACCTGTGTATCGCAATAAAGTTTTTTGAATTTGATTTTTTTTTATGTTTGGACTAACTGACTTAAGAAAGGTGCTTTTGGAGTAAGGTCCCTTTTCAGAAATGTGTGCATTCTGCGATTGAAATTTTGGTAATACGAACTGGTGTATGTAGGTAAACGTGTAAGTATGTATGTGTCACTCACCGTGATGGTCTCGACGGTGCGCGTCTTCGAGCTGATGGTCTGCGAGGAGACCACCTCCCCCTCGGGGGTCTCCCCCTCCGCCTCCCCCTCGTCCGTCGCCGTCTCCGGCTGCGGACCCGTACTCGTCTGAACGCATGCAAACGAAATTAGCAAATGGCATAGACGGTAATTTGGCGAAAGGAACAAAATGTCAAAATCGGTTTTGTTAGCTTTCCAAACTCAAATTTTAATTATCTATCGAATGGTATGTTTAAGAAACGTTGAAATTCAATGACGATTCTTTGACATGATTAATATAGGTGCACAAACAAAATAGGTACAGTCTCAAAGAAAATAAAACAAGGTTTATTGCGTCTCCTGAAAAGTAGTTGGTTGTTTTTTTTATTTATTTTTATTATTAATGGGTTTACGCTTGACCTCAATCTCACCTGATGGTAGCTGACGATGAGGCCTAAGGTGGAGCGCGCTTACCCAGAAGAAGCATGAACACCCCGGATTTTGGAGCTCACAACTCGGACATGTCCACAGTGTTTTTTAAGTTACTCCTTAAACTATAAATCATATTTTTATTGAAAACTTCAAAACCCGGACCACAAATGAAACCGGACGCCCTGTAAACTACGACCAATCCGGGGAAACCCGGACGGATGGAGACTATGGTCGTTGCTAGTCGATCTTGCCGCTAATTAACTAGATTTGAATTTAAAAAAAATACTAAGACACGCCCGATTTTACCCCATTGTAAAACCCGAGAGTCGGTTCGTTTTAATGAGTGTGTGTAGGGTTGCCAGACGTCCGGATAAAGCCGGACAGGGTCAGGCTTTTTGCATGTTTGTCCGGCCAAATTCGCCAGTGTCCGGTCCGTCCGGTTTTTGTTAGGTTTTTACATGTTGGGCCATCTCGCGGCTCGTGCACGAGCACGAGTTAATCGAGTCGCCATCTCACGGCTCATGCACGAGTCAATCGAGTCGGATGGAGTTTTAAAATCGTTGGCTTTTAGTGTCCAGCCTTGACATCGAAAAGTCTGGGTAACCTGCCTGCCCAGTCCGGCTTCGCCGTATTAAGACCTGGCAACCAAGTGTGTGTAGGCTTACCCTGGTGGTGGCGCCGTGCACCATGGCGCCGAAGGGCGCGTTGCCCGCCACGGTGGTGGTCGTGGTGGTGCGGTACGACCCCGGCTCCTGGAGGTATTGCTCGAGGTTACTTAAGCGCACATTAAATAAATAAATAAATAATATGTCAGACATTCACACCAATTATCCAGTCCCAAATTAGGCGGAGCCTGTGGTATAGTTACTAGATAACGGATGCACATACTTAAATAAATATATAAACATCCAAGACTTGGGTACAACCATTCATATTGATCATACGAATATTTGCCCCTAGCGGGATTCGAACCCGTAACCTCCGGCGTGGCAGGCCGAGAGCTACCCGTTCCGCCACGGAGGCCGTCAATTGTTTTACATAAGGACAGATAACCGAGTCGTTCCATTTATAAACCCATAATTGAATAATAGAATTAGGCCTAAGGCGACTAAGGGATTGCATCAGGGTCGGCAGCAGCGTTCTCCTGTGTGTATTAAGATCATTCCTGCGATCACCAATCCTCCTGCCGAGCGTGGTGATTATGGCAAATGCTCCAATGGACACCCCACCAAAAGTGGCATTCTATTACAGAGGATTATGTTTAACAGTGGACGTATTTGAACTGATGATGTGCACTAGTCTTATGGATCCAACTTCACAATACGATAAATAACCAGGGTTGGCATGTTTTATTCAAGTTTTAAACATGTTATTGAGCACGATTCTGAAGGCACACATTTAAAATTTGACCGCGCTAAAATTGGTTTCGTCCTTATCTTCATAATACTGTGTAACAAGGATAGCAAGTTTTAGTGCGGTCAAATTTTAACATTATGCCTTCAGAATCGAGCCCATTTATTGTTTAAAACTGTTTAAATTGTATAAAACATGGTTAAAAACATGTTTTATATATAAAAAAAAAAACTGTTTTTTATCCAACCCTGTAAATAACTGACAATCTTCACTTCTAACATTCCAACTACCTTATTTCCTAATCTTTATCCTTCTAAACCTTTATTCAGTAACTTTAGAACTAAAAATTCTATTGCTAAACATAAGTACATACCTGTTTATAATTTAATTAGTTTAACAGATCACACAAAAAATAAATACTGTTACTACAACAAGACGCTTCATATGCGCTATGAAGCGCCATCTATTGAGATACCCGGAGAAAAGAGCTATAGTGTTACATTAGCGACGGCGCATCATGGAGCGCCATCTATTGGGATACCGGAACACTATAGCTGTCACTCTTCTCCTGGTATCCCAATAGATGGCGCTCCACATGCGCCATCAAGAAATTAACAGTACGTATTACGTAAAGGAATAATTTTGATAATCCAAATGCAATACATCCATGCAGAATCAACAAAATGCGAATATTACATGCTACCACAAACACGTCTCACAAATCAATGCAAAAATATCAAATAGGAATTTTACTCACATTTTACTGTTTCAATCTAGTCATTTTTATAGTTTCCTTTGTATATATCTAAAGCTAAGGTACCATATAAGTGGCTCAACTAAAACTTAAGTTCTGTGAAATTCAAATCAATACTATACTGGATTTTAAAAGCTACAATCAAACATAAAATACTTTCGGCTTTATGACTTTAGTTGAACTACTATTAAGGCAAAGTATAGAGTACGAGAGCAGAATGGTATAGTAGTTTAAGAACTTTTTTTATTATTATTAAATCACCTTAGGAATAAGAAACAAAGTAAATATTCGAGTCATAGAAAATGATAGAAGTCAGAACCAAAAAAACTTACTGTTTTAACATACTACATCATTCCACTGCCCTGCACTTCGTTACCAATACTAACCGTGGTGTAGTAATGCCCTTCCCCGGCGCCCTCTTCGAAATCGATCGGCGTACCAGAATCACCGCTGCTCAGCGAACTCTCTGAACCGCGTCTAGTAAGCTGATCACCGGTGATGAACGGGTGATGAGGCATTAGGTGGCCATCACGTCATGTTACGATTTCCAAAAAGTTGAGAAGTTATTAGCATATCGCCAAGATATACGATGAGGTTTTAATAGAGATGTGTGATTTTGGCCGTGTGATATGATTAGAATTACCAGTAGTGTGGTGAAAATGAGACCAAAACCAAGTCCATGATAGGTCAGTGTGACGATCAAAGATACATTGACCAGATATTATCACATGTTTAACATCCACAGTGATTTGTTAGAAACCACATGTCAAGTTTATATTGATTTAGATAGGCCAGTTTTGTTTGAAGGCCGTTCGGTATTTAGGTTCAGGTCAAGCCAGTTTCCAAGCGTTATTGCAACAGTAGCAGGAGTTCCGGTGTATCATGTCCATTTTGAATGTCGATTGAGAATGGAAAAAAAAGAACAAAAATAAAGAAATTAGAACAAATTGAAACATGCCATGATAGCTTTTTCATCAAAAGTAAAATTGTTTATTAGAATAGTGAAAGACTTATAATTAAAAAACGGTGAAAGAGCTATCATATTTATGGAAATGCAAAAAAGAACTTAAAAAATAAGAATCAAGATGGCCAAAAAAATTAAATGAAAACAAAAATCAAACTTATGCCATGCTGATAGATATTCATGATTTTGAACAAATGAATGCGCACTGAAATTTTAGCGATCCACCTGTCAGTTAACTAAGATTGTGAATTACCTTATCGCCAGTCGTAACCATGGTTTTGACTTCCTGAGTCAAAACGCGCTGCTCTTGTCTAGTCGCCGATGACGTCAGAGTATGAGCAACCGTTTTCTCCTCCATCTGCTGCGTCTTCGCCTTCGTGTCGAGGTCGTGATGCGTAGTCGCCGTCCGCGTGGTTACAGCCCTGGCTGTCACGTACGGACTCTTCCCCTCGATCGGCTCAAGACTTTCCGCCTAATAAGGGTTAGACTAGCATGCTTAAACTATTTACATGAAACTAGACACTGACGTTTAATCTACAGAAGCTGTAGCTTAAAAACCAAAGTAAAAGAAAAAAATTAGGCCACACTACAACAAAAATTTAAGGGACAAAAATCAGGGAGGCGTCTCATTTGCCTTTTAAGGTTACTAGAAGTTTATATACAGAATCAAACGAACCTTATTCGTGTGTGTCGAGAAGGTGACTTCACCAGTTCCTAGGTTCTCCACTTCCTGTTCGACGTTGTGCGTAACTCCCTCGTCATTTTTCGTCAGGAGTTGCTTGGTAGTGGTCTTCACAACCACTGGGGGTGTGGGGGTCTTCTTGCTTCGCTGCGAAACTGGGATCTTAGAGGAAGAAAGCGGGGTGGAAGAAGAAACATGCCCCTGATGCCTTATGTGCTCACTTGTAGTGTATTCAGTGAAAGACTTAGGTTCGTCACCTCTAGCTGGACTCTCATCTTTACCAAATGTAGAGAATTTGTGTGTATTTACAGTTTGAATATCAATGTTCGCCGGTAGATCTTGAGTTTCTTTCTCGATCGTATAGTTTCCGCTCTTATCTTCGAAATGAGAAGGATCTATTTGAGAGTAATGTAAAATTAATTGGCCAGTTACTGGGTCTCTTACAGCCGTGCTCGGGTCTATGTCGCCTGTATCGGGATCTATATCTCCGTATTCAGTTTTAATTCTTCCTGTGACTGGGTCAATTTTGCCTGATAACGTCATGGTTTGAGTGACAGTCGTTCGCGCACCTTTGAGCCTAGGATCATCTGGATCAACGTCAATTGTTTCTCCAGTTATTGGATCTATTATTTGATACAAGTAGACAGTCTTAGTTGTTATAATTCTGCCTGTTGTTTCATCAATTGTGCATTCCTTAGGATCGACCTCCTTCACTCGTCCTTTGTCATCTTTCTGTGTGATTATGTAAATCTTAATAATTACCAGTCTGCCTGTTTTTGGATCGATCTTACCCAATTTTGTGTATATCTCTCCCGTTCCTGGGTCAACTTGTGATGCAGAATAGAGTGGTTGATTGTTTTCATCGACTTCGCCAGTTGCAGTGTAAATCTGTCCATTGACAGGGTCAACTTTGATAAGAGATTTATGGATATCATTTGTTCTAACAATAGTCCCCGTTTTGGGGTCCAGACGACCGTATATTGTGATGATGTAACCTGTAGTTGGATCGATTTGACCAGCGGTGTAAAGAAGCTCTCCAGTTTGAGGGTCCTTTGGTCCGGCGATCCAGATTTGGTTGGTCTTAGGGTCGACTTTGACATTTCTAGGCTCGTTGGATACAATTTGCTTGCCTGACACAGGGTCCACTTTGTTTTGGATAATTCTTAAGCAGATCAACCTACCAATATCCTTATCAGGTTTGCCGGATCTCGGATTTACTTGTCCACTTCGAAGCAAGAATTGTCCAGTAACAGGATCAACCTTGAATTCTTTACTCTCATACTTTCCTGTCTTAGGATCGTTGTAAGTCACCGTGCCTTTGACAAGATCAATTTGTCCGTATTTCGTATCAATCTTGTTGGTGTCAGGATTTAGTTGACCTGTAGTACTTTCAATCACCGAATGCTTCGGTTCAATAACTCCCTTCCTAGAATCAACTTTGCCCACAAACGTTGTTACTTCAACTACTGGGTCGATATGTGTTCCTACTACTAGTACTTGGCCAAGTTTAGGATCTGATTTTCCAGTCTTAGGATCTACTGCTCCAGTAATCGTAATCTGACCAGTATTTTCATCAATATGAACAGGTTTAGTATCTTGAGCACCTGAAGTATCGGTGACGAAAATGAGTCCATTTGACGGGTCAATGACACCGTATTTAGTTGAAATATGACCTGTTTCAGCATCAACTTTGCCTTTAGTATGCTCGAAAGTTCCATCAGCAATATTGACTGTGCCGGTTCTGGCATCTATTGGGCCAGTTATGGCAGTGATGTCAACTACAGGATCATCTTGCTTAGCAACGCTCAACAGCATACCCAAGTTAGGGTCGACTTTGCCAGTTTTCGGATCGATTGCACCAGAGTGAATAAATATCTGTCCGGTTTCAGGCAGAACTATGCCTTCTTTAGTTTGTTTTTGACCAGCGGCATCAGTAATAACAATATTACCCTTGTTTGAGTCAATTACTCCATACTTTGTTTCAATCAGGCCGTTAGGATCGAGGATACCAGTAAGATGTTCAACTTCCGCAGTATGTAGATCTGGTTTCTTAGTTTTCGGATCGAGCTTAGTAAACACGACCATGATTTTGACGATCTTCCTCTTTGGAGGTTCAGGAGGTGCTGTTGTTGGTTTAACAGGTGCCGCTCTTTGAACTGAAGTAATAGGCGCAGCTCTTTGAACGTGACTAGCAATTATAGGTGATGAGGTACGCACGGGTGATTGCAAAGGAGTATGGACCGGTGTAGTAGCAGGCGTCTTGACTGGGGAAGGAACTTGTCTTACAGGAGACACACTAGCTCTTTGGGACACTGGCGCAACTTTTGGTAGCACATTATTCTTATCAACAATAGTCAACTGCTGAGCATAAGAAGCATCTACTTTGCCTGTCCTGGGATCAACTACTGCCGATGTTACAATAATATTTCCTGTTTTAGGATCGATTTCAGCCTGCTTTAATTCTTGTTTGTGAGTCACAGGATCTTTGTACAGGATCTGACCGGATTTAGGATCAACAATGCCGAAGTCTGTGTGTATTTTTCCGTCTTCAGCGCTGACATAGCCCTTTGATGCGTCAATGGTACCAGCACCGGCATCGACCGATTTCGTTTTGGGATCATATTTACCTGTTACGATAACAAGGCGGATCTCACCTCTAGAAACTGGCTTGGTGACAGGAGTGATAGTTTTGTTTACAATGCTGTATTGTTGAGCTAATGTGGGGTCAACTTTGCCAGTTTTAGGATCAACGACGTGACTTGTGATTAGCATATGACCAGTAGCAGGATCGACGTGAGCTTTCTTGACCTCTTGCTTGCCAGTCTTTGGATCAGTAACAATGATTTCTCCTGTGACAGGGTCAATGATTCCAACAGCCGTACGAATTTTGCCGTCTGGTCCAATAGTGCCACTGACAGTATCCACATGCCCCTGACTGGCATCAATCTTCTTCGTTTTAGGATCGTATTTAGTAGTTATGATGACAAGATGGATCTCTCTCTCTTTTGGTTTTGCATCTTTGTCAACAATACTCAGTTGTTGAGCGAGCGAGGAATCTGTCTTTCCTGTTTTTGGATCAACGATGCCGGACGTGAGGATGAAATGACCTGTCTTAGGGTCAGCTACGGCTTGCTTTATGTCTTGCTTACCTGTTTTAGGATCAACATGCTCAATCTTTCCAGTCTTAGGATCAAGAATGCCAAAGTTAGTGTGGATTCTTCCATCGGAGGCGACCACTCCTCGAGATGTGTCTACATGGCCATTAGGGTTGTCTAATCTCTTGTTTTTAGGATCATACTTGCTGGTAATTACCACTAATTGCACTTCCTTACCAGGCACGTTTGCAAACATGTCCTTAGGTTTGTCGACAATACTAATTTGTTGTCCTAAGGTAGGATCTACTTGTTGTGTAAGAGGATCAACCACACCTGTAGTAAGCAGGAGATTACCAGTTTTAGGGTCAACTGTAGCTTTCTTGACATCCTGTTTACCAGTAACTGGATCTGTGATAGTTATCTGTCCAGTGCTTGGATCGACTACACCGAAATCAGTATGGACCTTATCATCGGTTCCAATTTTGCCAGGAACAGTATCTACATGAGCATTGGATAGATCTAATTTCTTATTCTTAGGATCATATTTAGTTGTAATTATGACCAGATTGACGTGTCTCTCAGGGATTCCTTTAGGAGCGTCTTTGTCGACTACAGTCAATTGCTGAGCGAGAGATGAATCTATTTTTCCAGTCTTCGGGTCGATTACGCCTGACGTTAGAATGAAGCTACCCGTCTTTGGATCTATTGTAGCTTGTTTGGAATCTCTCTTTCCAGTTTTTGGATCTGTGAAGTGAATTTTTCCAGTATTAGGATCCAGGATACCGAAGTTGGTATGAACAGTACCGTCTTTGTTACTAATGATAGCTTGGGAAGTCTCAATAAATCCGTTTGGATTATCTAGTTTCTTGTTCTTTGAATCGTATTTAGCTGTTATCGCTACCAACTGAACTTCCTTTCCGGGTAATGATGCAAAAGTATTGGTAGGCTTATCAACAATACTATATTGCTGTCCCAGGTTAGTATCTAACTGTCCTGTTCTAGGATCCACCACACCAGATAGAAGTAGAATATTTCCTGTTTTAGGATCGACTTGTGCATGTTTGACCTCTTGTTGTCCAGTTTTTGGATCAGTGACCTGTATGTCTCCGGTTCTTGGATCGATGATGCCGTATTCAGTGTAGATCTTACCATCAGTGCCACTCAAGACACCCTTCACAGAGTCCACATGGGCGAAAGTCGGGTCTAGTTTCTTACTCTTTAAGTCATATCTGCTTGTAACGACTACTAATCTGATTTCTCTGTTTGCTTTAGTCGCATCTTTCTCAACAATACTGAACTGCTGTCCAAGAGAAGAGTCAACCTTTCCTGATTTAGGGTCTATGACACCAGTGGTAACAAGCATATTACCAGTCTTTTGATCAACATAAGCTTGTTTTGGTTCCTGCTTTCCGGTTTTTGGGTCAATAAAATCGATCTTACCATTTCTTGGATCGATAACGCCGTAGTTCGACGTAACTTTACCTTCTGGTCCCACAATAGCTCTCGATACATCTACATGTCCGTGAGAGGGATCAAGCTTTTTATGTTTGCCGTCATATTTGCCTGTAATTACAATCAAATCTACTTCTCTACCAGGTTTAGACCCAACTTTATCATCAGCTCTTTCTACGATACAATATTGCTGAGCCAATGTAGGATCAATTTTACCTGTTTTTGGATCTATTACACCAGAAGTAAGCAATATGTGACCAGTTTTGGAATCCACGTGACCATTTTTCACGTCTTCCTTCCCGGTCGCTGGATTAGCAAAAGTTATTTGACCAGATTTTGTGTTTATAAGTTCTTTCTCTGTTTGTACTTTTCCATTAGCCCTGTTTATTGTTCCTTTAGTTACTAGAACAGTTCCGTTTGCATCGTCAAGCTTTTTAGACTTAGGATTATATTTGCCAGTGATGATAACAACTTGTACTTCGTTCTCAGGTTTAGCGGCCACAACTGGCACTGCTGCGGCTACCGGAGTCTCATGCATTGCTCTTTCAGCGTTTAATAAAGCAACTGTGGGATCAATAACATTTTTAGGCGCTTTGGCTTGTTCTTTCAAAGCGGCTGACTGTACGTAATCGATACCGGGTGTTCTTAGTTTGCTGGGGTCTTCAGGTGTTTTACGTTTTTCTGCACTTTCAGCAACTCTCTTGTCTTCACCTGGAGCATAGTTGAAAGCCAATCCCGATTTTCTTGTAGAAGGACTTTGACTTTCATCGTGACTTCTTTGTTTATCTCCTGATACTGGTTCCTTTTCATAGCTGAAGGCGCCCTGGATGAAAGGCTTAGAGCGCGTGGGACTCTTTTCTGTATCAGTGTACTCGTAAGGTTTAGTATAACCTGGTTTATCTTCAGGTTTCGCGGGACTCTTTTCCAGAGAGCTGTCGGGATTCGAGCTTTCGTTAGACGTATCAAGCACAGCAACCTTAGCTCTAGGCTCTTTGATATTCTTATCTTTAGGCGATTTCGGTCTGGATTTGGGTGACTTGTCTTTGATTTTAGGTGATTTCTCTTCCCTAGGTGACCTGTCTTTCCTGCCACTACTGAAAATTCCTCCAAAGCCTCCCGCCTAAATAGATCGGATGGGGATCGGAAAAAGAAAAAGAAAACAAATTAAAACAAAATAATTAATACAAAATTATATAAACGCGATATTTTGTATTTAGTATAAGTATTGCATTTAAAACAAAAAACCAATGTTCACACATCAATATGTGATATCATGTGCGAAACATACTTTATTTTGTGATTTTAACATTTAATTAAACCAAAACACACTGGGCAAACTTAATAGAAATGCAATGCGTTATGCACCGAGCATGCCTTCTAATAGCATTTTCTAACAATTATATTTACACAATGTTTGTATGATACACTAATGTCTACTCTTTAAACTCAGTGGATACTGACAGAAAATGCCATGTCGTCTACCATTCTTGCGAGAAATTGACACAATAAAGAACAAATGGACAGACTGTCAAAATAGAAATTTTCACTGTAGCTGTCTGCGTACAACACTGACCTTGGACTTCTTGGGTGTGGTTTCCACATTGTTTGTAGTTCCAGGATCGCTGGATGTGTCAGTACCTGAAAATTTTCAGAAATTGACGTGTGAATTCCAGCTACAGTAAATAGTAATCATTCATTTGCCGTGTGGTTTCCGGTAGAGTAGAATAGGACCACTCCAACTCTTCCCGTGGATGTCGTACAAGGCGACTAAGGGAATACATTATAAAACGTCAATCCGGCCTCCCCAACCCGTCTGGCCAGCGCGGGGAGTGTAGGCCAAATCCTCCGTCTGTCTCCGGCAGATGAGAGAGGTTTTGTGCTTCTGCAGTGGAGACAAAAATAAGCTGATGATGAAGTGTTTATTATTAACAGTGCCATGGCCTATCGTCATGGTTGATATTCGTATTTGTACATCTCGGTTTAACGCGCGGATATTTTCAAATACCGGGTGGAATATTGTAATGCCACCAGAAGGGAAAGTACTCTTAATAATGTAGATAGACAATTTTACTCAAAGAAAACATTCCTTTATATTTGAAAAGAAAGAAAACTGCATTCAAAGATTTTCGAAAATTCGCTTGCCACACCCGGCATTTGAACCGACTAGAATCTGTAAAAATTACAGCCTATGCTTATATTGCATCGAGCGTTAGGGTCAATTATAACGTTGAAATCTCTCTAACAAACTTGATAAAATCTCTATCTCTAAATAACTTTAATTATTCACAAAAAATGTACACTTATTAGTTGCTCGAAATGGGCTCCATTTTCTTTAATACACAAATTTATTCTTTTAACGAATTCATTCTTTTGTGATCTTCGAGTAAAAGTGCTTTAACTTGACCCACTGAATTTATAAGTCCAGATTTGGTTTACCTCTCATTTGATTTATCAAGTTTGTTAGAGATTTCATCCTTATAACTGAGCCTAACGATCGATGCAATAAAAGTATACGATGTAATTTTTACAGATTTTAGTCGGTTCGATTGTCGGGTGTGGCAAGTGAATTTTCGAAAATCTTTGATGCAGTTTTCTTTCTTTTCAAAAATAAAGGAATGTTTTCTTTGAATAAAATTGTCTATCTACAGTATTTAACTTCAGGTGGCATTATAAAATTCCACCCTGTATAACTGTGGATATGTAGAAAACTAAACTCACCGTTTTCAGCTGGTTTCCTCTGCTCGACGATTTCCTCTTTCTTTTCAAGAGGAGCAGTAGGCATCACCTTCACCGCACCCGGAGGCGGTTTCTGAAACGATCAACAGCAAGTGTTTACGTGGATGACTTCATTCTTTCTTCCTTCAAGGCACTTTGGTGATAAGACTTCAATTTTTAAATAACTTTCACTATCTACCTAAATTATTGTGCAGTGATATTAAAAATTCACTACTTTCTAATGTTACAATATCTAACAATAAAAACAAAATATTAAAGACAGATGGAGATGAAAATGCTTCTGACTTATATTATGTGCCAATTGCCAATGTAAAGTAATGCAAAACTACATTTTACCCGTGGCTCCGCCTGCGTAAATATTTTACTAAAATTGTAATTACTCGGCTCTCTTTTGCCGCAGATTGATGAATCTTCTATGTAACAGTATATTGCTTCAATGTTATTTATCAACTCTTCGATTTATAGCTAAAGTCGGAAGAGATTAATGCTTTTTTTTGCATTTATAGAAAGTCAATGCTAACTACGACTGGGATTCAGTTGTAGCGAAATAATTCCACAAAATATGTTGAAATTAATTTGTCTTTTCCCCTAAAGCAAATTACATCCATGATACTGATATATTTTACTCAAAAGTACACAAACTGGTGTTGATTTTTCAAACTTCTCCGTAAAAACGAAAAAAATAAAGCGGAGAAAGATGGCTTAGGAACCAGGGAAGAGCAAAATAAAGGATGTGTCCAGGGAAGATAGATAAAAAATTTATATCTCACGCCAATGTTAAGTTCTTAAGGTAAGTATGGGAGTTATAGAGGACACCACAGAAAATTAAAAGAAATCAGAAAGGCGCCACACCACTATGATCAAACGCCCCATAGTTTGTAACGAAACACGAGTCGCTCGGGGGGCCTAATACAAGTGGAGGGAAACAACGGCCGTGTGGTTTCCGGTAGAGTAGAATAGGACCACTTCAACTCTTCCCGTGGATGTCGTACAAGGCGACTAAGGGCATACATTATAAAACATCATTCAGGCCTCCCCAACCCGTCCGGCCAGCGCGGGGAGTGTAGGCCAAATCCTCCGTCTGTCTCCGGTAGATGAGAGAGGGTTGTGCTCCTGCAGTGGAGACAAAAATAACCTGATGATGATGAAACAACGGTCTCAATACTATCTGCGCTTGATCTGACCACTTTTAATGATCTGTGGAGGATGCCCTAGCAGGTAAGTCGGGGGGGGTAGATATGGGGGAAGTGTTGGCACCTTATCAGGCCTGTCGGCGATGTACTCTCCCTCTAGGGACGAGGCGGAGGAGGCACTCACGGTGCCGCCGGAGCGTCGGCGTAGCTATCCGGCAGCGTGCGACATTATACAGTTACGTACGTGTTACATTACACAGGGCCGTCGGAGAAAACGTATGTATGTATGTATGTATGTATGTATGTATGTATGTATGTATGTATGTATGTATGTATGTATGTATGTATGCATGTATGTATGTATGTATGTATGTATGTATGTAAACGCTTTATTGTACCAAAAATAACAACAACAACAATAATAAAATAGAAATTAAACTGTGTACAAAGGCGGACTTCCAGTCAACCTTAGAGTAACCGAAAGGACAAGTATAATGCGTTTAGTACCAAATTTGATAAAGGAATTTACCTACGTTTTATTTATTTATATACGTCATTTGACAGCAACGTTGGCCTAGTGGATTGGTCATTGGACTCAAGCGCCAGAGACTGTAGTTTGGTACCGGTCATGATGTTACATTTGTGAATTGTCCTATACTTAATTCCCATAGCACAGGAGACAATCCTAGTATGGAATTAGACAAGTGTATGTATCATCATATCAGCCATTAGACATCCACTGCTGGATATAGGCCTTCCCCGATGAACGCCACCACACCCGGTCCTCCGCTTTCCGCATCCAGCCGCTTCCGGCCACCTTCTTGAGGTCGTCGGTCCGACGGCGAGCGTGCCGATCAAGTTCTTATACGTAATATTTATTTAATCATAACAAATAGAGACGTACGGATTGGAACGATGTTTAAAGTTGTTTTCTCCGACGGCACAAAACCAAAAATATGAATAGACGTGAAATACAATCTCGCATGCATCTAACATGTAATATGTGTTTGTCAGTAAGTCACAAATACTAATTTATATAGTTTTACTAAAGTATTATAATAATACTTAACTAATAAGCTGTTGGTTTCCTAAATAAACAAAACAAAACAAAACAAAACAATTATTTATTAGTGTGTATATTAGGTTTCATTTTCTTAAAATGGTTAACTTATACCTCATACCATGAAGCAAAATAATTTTTCGTAGCTCATAGTTTCACCTCAAAGTGTTTTCCTTCATGATTGACACTAATTGGTTATTAAATTAGATAACAGATGCACATTTTAAAATGTGCATCTGTTATCTAATTGTCTAGTGACCATCTTAAGTCAAAATAGTAGTCAAGTTAAGTTAACCATACTTAAGAAAATGATTGTCACTTCGTGATGGCCCTGATCATCGATTAAAGCTGTTATGATGTATCATGCATCGTGAATCAACTAAGTTTTTTTTTAATAATAAATGTACAAAAAAGAACAAAATATTCCACTACTCAGTAAGTCCACAGGCATTACTAGGCCTCGCAACAATGGCGTTGCTGCTTATCACCCATAAAAGACGAATATTTTTTGTGGAATGGCATTAAAACCAACGATCTCTGTGTACTACTAGATGGAGCGTTCCAAACAATCGTTCTGTTCCACGCAAGTAGCCACAACTCTTTCACATTCACTTTGAAACTTGTGCAGTATTACTCAGAACATTTAATTATTTACTAAATATTGACATTATTTAACCGTAGCGCCACTATTTAGTAATAATTAAATGTTCTGCGTAGTAACTGCACAAGTTTCATTGTGAATTTGAAAGAGTTGTGGCTACTTGCGTGGAACAGAACGATTGTTTGGAACGCTCCATCTAGTAGTACATAGAGATCGTTGATTAAAACTATATGATTTCTAAACGTCAGTCAGTGACTAGGTAAACTACATCGAGTTATAAGCCAAATAAACTCCTATACTCATAATTCCACAAACAATTCTGTCAAAGTGATGAGGTGTGCGGGCAGAGGGAACTGCACGCTGATTGGCCCGGGTAAGCTCGCGCCATGTCGTTATTGGTCGCGGTTAGTGCTCGGCGTATTGTTTAAGACATATATATCTCATACTATGCAACAAAATAATATTTCGTAGCTCATAGTTTCACTTCAAAGTGTTTTCCTTCATGATTGACACTAATTGATTATTAAATTAGATAACAGATGATTTTAAAATGTACATCTGTTATCTAATTTAATTGTGACACTAATTGTTATTAAATTAGATAACAGATGTACATTTTAAAATCATCTGTTATCTAATTTAATAATCAATTAGTGTCAATCATGATTTTAAAATGTACATCTGTTATCTAATTTAATAACAATTAGTGTCACAATTAAATTAGATAACAGATGTACATTTTAAAATCATCTGTTATCTAGCTACGAAAAATTATTTTTCTTCATGGTATGAGGTTGTAGTAAGACTGAAGTGTTGCCAGTAATTGTACGCCTTGCATAAGGTTTATGAGTTTATTAGTCGTATCGAAGAAATTACTGCTACATTAGATAAGCAGAAGAGACAATACGTCGTTCTGTCAGAGTATGGAGGGGTGAAAATACCTTCTCCTTGATGGTGGGTCTCGGCGCTGGCTGCGGCGGCATGGTGTGCCTCTTGGCTGCCTCAGGACCCAGCGGGTCTTCTCCGCCTGCTAGCGCTGCAACAAATATCAAAATTGTACTATTTTTAACTTTATGTCAATAAGCCTAATTGTTTTTGTACCTAATAAACAGCGATTGGAATTAGGCAGCGGCATTTATGAACTGCCGTGTGGTTTCCGGTAGAGTAGAATAGGACCACTCCGACTCTTCCCGTGGAAGTCGTACAAGGCGACTAAGGGAATACATTATAAAACATCAATCAGGCCTGCCCAACCCGTCCGGCCAGCGCGGGGAGTGTAGGCCAAATCCTCCGTCTGTCTCCGGCAGATGAGAGAGGGTTGTGCACCTGCAGTGGAGACAAAAATAACCTGATGATGATGATGTAATATTTATTTATTATGTTAAAAAAAAATCTAGCATACGAAACAAACACCTAAACCACGCCAACGAAGCTGTCAAAACAATATTTGCACAGCAAAAACACATATAACTGGAATTTCCCAAAAATTAAATGAATTAACGTTTGTTAGCGTACTTTTACAAATGGTCAATTGTCACACGGCGCAGTGAGAGCATCATGGGTTCGGCTGCAATCGGCTGTTTAATTTCGGACTTATAAAATCATGCTATCTCTGTCGCACTCTCACACACCCAACAACGTTATTATTAAGTCCCTTGTTTGTCTGTCTGTCGTTCCGGGTTTCCGGAGTCCTGCAACTCAAATTTCGAACACTTTCAATTTGCTATCCAGCTGAAACTTTCAGCGCAGCTCACAACTAGATGACAATGCATTCTAAATCCATTTATTAGACAGACAGATATTTACATAAGAAAACGAAAAAAAAAGTAGATTAAAAACCAGGGTTTATAACTCTCCGGGGGTCCGGATGACCCAAAAGGACATCATCATCATCATATCAGCCCTTAGACGTCCACTGTTGGACATAGGCCTCCCCAACGAACGCCACCACACCCTGCCCTCCGCATCCAGCCGCCTCCGGCCACCCTTGGTAGTCGGTCCACCTGGCGGCGGGGCGTCCCACTCTGCGCGTGTCTCAACTTCAGTTTGCTAATCCCTTCGGCGAATGAAATGGATGTCTTCACGGACGGATTTTAATAAAAAATAATAATTTAAATCATTAACTTGAGGCAAGTACATGAGGAGATCCGACGAAGAACGAAAGTCACCGACATAGCCGAAAGGATTAGTAAGCTGAAGTGGCAGTGGGCGGGCCACATATGCCGCAGAACCGACGGCCGCTGGGGCGGACGAGTTCTAGTGTGGAGACCGCGGATCGGCACTCGCAGGGTGGGACGCCCCGCCGTCAGGTGGACCGACGACCTGAAGAAGGTGGCCGGAAGCGGCTGGATGCGGAGGACCGGGTGTGGTGGCGTTCATTGGTGAAGGCCTATGTCCAGCAGTGGACTTCTAGGGCTGACATGATGAACTACATTTCAAAACTATACTATACGACAAAATACACTTAAGTTTAGTTACGGTCATTGTTGTAAACACAAATAAAAATATAATTAACTAAAACAATAAAGATATCTTATTTTTATTATTTTAGTTAATTCTATTACTACACGATTTCACCTTTAAATCTTATATATATATACATATATATATATACGCGGTCTAAGTCGCGGGAAACAGCTAGTATATATATATATACTAGCTGTTTCCCGCGACTTAGACCGCGTTATATATTTCCCGTGGGAATGGGATGTTTTTTCGGGATAAAACTATCCTGTCCTATTCCAGGACCTACCTATATGTGTGCCAAGTTTCATCCCGATCCGAAACGTGTAACTGTATTTGTTACTGAAATAAAGTGTATTGTATTATATAAAATATATATATATGTAAAAAATACCATCTTTTACCATTACGGCCCCAGCATTCATTGAACACCATTTTCACCACACAGGGCTATCCAATCCGATTTGTAAACAAACACAAAAATATATCTAACACAACTTCCACACAAAACTCAAGAAATATTGTTCGGTCGAGCTCGCCGTATCAACTGACCGATTCTAGCCCAACTCCTAATGTTATAAACAATTATGTATAGACGAGTGCACGTCTGTCTGGCCGTACGTTGTGAGTAAACAGTGTATTAATATCGGCTACTTCACGTCTAGTGATGAAGAGCGATTTGCACATCTGGATGGCGCGCGGTATGCAAGACAGTGGCAGGAATATATGCCATCATCATCGTCAGCCGAAATACGTCCACTGCTGGACATAGGCATCCTCAATAGAATGACACTTTTGGTGGAATGTCCTCAGCACGCTTGGCAGGCGGATTGGCGATCGCAGTAATGATCTTAATATATACAGGAGAACGCCGTCCCTGGTGCAAAACCTTAGTCGCCTTGACGACATCCAAGGGAAAGATAGGATCCCGTGTGGTTTCTGGTAGAGTAGAATAGGACCACTCTAACTCTTCCCGTGGATGTCGTACAAGGCGACTAAGGGAATACGTTATAAAACATCAATCAGGCCTCCCCAGCCCGTCTGGCCAGCGCGGGGAGTGTAGGCCGAATCCTCCGTCTGTCTCCGGCAGATGAGAGAGGGTTGTGCTCCTGCAGTGGAGACAAAAACAACCTGATGATGAGCTATTTAAGAATGGAGTCATTTCTTTTCGTGGCTGTCCATGGTATACCAAGGAGTCTTCTCCAACACCACATGCCTCGCATGCTGTCATTCAAAGGAGTTATATATACAACCCAACTTTTTAATTAGTAATACATTGGGCTCGATTCTGAAGGCACACATTTAAAAATTGACAGCGCTAAAATTGGTTTCGTCTTTATCTTCATAATACTGTGTGACAAGGATAGCAACAGTTTTAGTGCTGTCAAATTTTATGATGACGATTACGAATATAATGGTGTGAACTTTGTTAGCTGCTGCACAACGCCGTCCTCACCTGCAGCCTGGCAAAGTGACAATACGGCAATGACTCAATCAAGTGGTGCTAATTTTCTTATATTACAAATATCCGCTAAACGTCATGCACTCTATTTGTTCAAAGTTCTAGGAAACTGACGTTTGATAACAATATAACTGTTTTAGTAAAGCTTATCGCAGATTTAGAAAGGGGCCGTCCATTAATCACGTGAGGCTTGAAAGGGGGGTGAGTGGTTTGACAAAAATCACGAAATGTCACAAGGGGGGAGGGGGGGTGTAGTAAGATAAATAAATAAATAAATATATATATCAGACATTCACACCAATTATCCAGTCCCAAACTAGGCAGAGCCTATGGTATGGTTACTAGATAACGGATACACATACTTAAATAAATATATAACCATCCAGGACTCGGGTACAAACATTCATATTCATCATACGAACATTTGCCCCTAGCGGGATTCGAACCCGCAACCTCCGGCGTGGCAGTCCGAGAGCTACCCGTTCCGCCACGGAGGACGTCAAAAAATTGTATTTATTTCATCACGTGTATTTATTGTTTCATTATTATTTTAAACGCGCGATTTTTAAATCGAAATGCGGCGTATTAAAAATCGCGCGTTTGAAAATATAATGAAAAAATAAATATTCGACAATACAACTAATCTAAAATAAAATAAGATTATACTTTATACCTGCATTTAAGGTAATATTCTAAAAAAAAAATAATTTTTTGTAGATACTAAAGATACACGTGATGTTGGGTGGGGGACAGTCTTAAACCTCACCATGTATCACCTAGGGGGGGGGGGGTTAAAAAATGCTTAAAAAAAAGACCACGTGATAAATGGACGGCCCCAAATGAGTGTTGAGCATTCATAGTACTTCTGTCCTTTATTTACTACTAGCTTTCGCCCGCGACTTCGTCCGGTAAGTTTCGATATTTACACCGCTTTTAACGATTAACTGGGTTTCCCGTAGGAACGGGATGTTTTTTTCCGGATAAAAACTATCCTATGTCCTATTCCAGGAGCTAACCTATATGTTTTCACCAGTTTCAACCAGGTTTCATCCCGATCCGTCCGGTGGTTGAAGCGTGATTGAGTAACAAACATCCGAACATTCAAACTTTCGCATTTATAATATTAGTGGAATTCATTTATCTCTCCAAAACAAATACATACGAGTACAATAACTCCGCGAAACTGTATAATACAGTTTGTTGGCAGTAATTTCTCTCTTACTTTATACATACATATGGCAGAGAATACTAAATATCACTCCGCACCTGTGGTGAATAGCAAAGCAATTTAAAAAAGGTTTGTTAAAGACGTACAACTTTGTAAGAAAGCCTATTATAAAATAAACGATTATTTGAATGACAAAGATGCCTGGTACTAATGTTAATTCAGCTTCGCAAAATCTTTATTAATTGTATGCAAACTTGATTTTTAAAAGATGTGTTGCGTGAAGTTTGTTGCGCCGATTCTTCTTCACAGCGCTAACACCTAGGAAGCGGTAGTCGATAAAAAAAATGACGTGTATAAATGTACCAAGTGTACTCATATGCAATAAATGATTTTGACTTTGACTTTCCTACTACTACTTACTACCCACAAAATTCAATGCAAGCCAAATTGAATCCTACGCGCACGGAAGAAGGTCAATTTTACGCTGAACAGTAGCACGCACACATTGACAGTCGCGTCGTACGCGATTCGCCTAGGGCTGGTACCTACGCTTTCGGACTTTACTTAAAAGCGTCACAACGCTCTCGAGACTCTGAACGACTGGCCCCGGCGAGCGGGGCCGCGCCGCGTAGTTATATTTTCATACCTAAAGTTCGGGAGACAGGCCTGGTATTGGTAGTCGAGGATTGACCACCCGTCTTATGTTTGTGGTCGACCGAGCTACCAAAGAATGTTTCTATTTAACCTTGAGATCAAGCCAGCTGTATTTACAATCTATAATCAGCGTGTAAGCGGTGCGATATCGCTGCTAATATAAACAGTGTGTCACCGGCGCGGAGAGATGCGATAGTTCGCGGAACTCGTGAGATGATTTGAGCCAATGGAGCGATTTCATAAGAATCCGTACATGAACGATTTTGTTATAAATGTTTATTTTGGTCAGGGACTGGACATTACCATTATTAATTACTAGCTAGAACCGCGGTAGCCGGTTGGTTGTGCACTCGCCTCACGTTCATGAGGTCCTGGTACAAACCCCGCCCGTGCCAATGAGTTTTACGAAACTTAAGTACGGTTTATTTATAATACCACAGGCTTTTCGGTGAAGGAAAAAACATCGTAAGGAAACCTGCATATGCCGAAGAAGAAATTCTGAGGCGTATGTGAAGTCCACCAAATCGGCTTGGGGCACCGTTGGTGGTCAGGGGTTTGGCACAAAAGATCCTGAAGGGTCGAAGTGTCGCCAGGTCTTCCTGGCCCCCTAAGAAGATAAGATAAGATAGAATTGTATGAATCCTATCAAATTCAACAGCGAAATGGCACAGGCCTCAGTCTTTGGTCTACATCTAGACAATATGTTGCAAACCGCTTGGATAACCGTATTAATTTTGCATGGTGCTAAAACTAAATAATGGACTCGATTCTCAAGGCACAACGTTAAAATTTGACAGCGCTAAAACTGTTGCTATCCTTGTCACATAGTATTATGAAGATAAAGAGGAAACCAATTTTAGCACTGTCCATTTTTAAATGTGTGCCTTCAGAATCGGGCCCAATGTATTAACTAATTAAAAAATTGGGTTGTATATATAATTCATTTGAATGACAGCAGGCGGAGGCATGTGGTGTTGGAGAAGACTCCTTAGTATACCATGAACAGATGACAAATGACTCCATTTTTAAAGAGCTCATCATCAGGTTATTTTTGTCTCCACTGCAGGAGCACAACCCTCTCTCATCTGCCGGAGACAGACGGAGGATTTGTCCTACACTCCCCGCACTGGCCAGACGGGTTGGGGAGGCAAAGAGCTCAATATAACGAAACCGCTCTGAACTATTCGCAATGAAAAGAACCCCGAGCTTCTTCGGTCACACTGCGCCGTCTCCGAAGCACGTGAGGAGGGTGGCTGGCGGATCCGTATGTGAAGCGGGAGGGAGGAGTCTGCAAGAGTAGTGGGAACGGGTGGCTGGTGGATCCATAAGTGGGGAAGAGTCTGCAAGAATAATGGGAATGTATGCAGTGTACTGACCGTCCATGCTGCGCGAGGACAGCTTCCTGTTGGAGAGCGTGCGCGAGAAGTGGGGGGGCGCGCGCTGGGGGGGCGCGGCGCGCGACTCGTAGTGCGTGCGCCCGCTGTAGCGGAACCGGGAGCCCAGCCGCGGGAACAGCGTGCTCTTCTGCGGGGGCTCGGGGCTCATCAGCCTGCGATGTCGCAGCAAGTAACAAAATTAACACTTCGCGAGCGAATCTCGAGCAATTCTTGTGCTCGAGCTCTTTTAGTACAGAATTCGGGACACTGGGTGTGTCTGGCTTTATTCTTTACTAGCTGTTGCCCGCGACTCGTGGACAACTTAAAATCACAAATTATGTTTTCCCGTAGGAACAGGCTATTTATTCGGGATAAAAACTATCCTATGTCCTATTCCAGGACCTAACCTATATGTGTACTAAGTTTCATCACGATCCGTCCAGTGGTTGAAGCATGAGAGAGTAACAAACATCCATCCATACTTACAAACTTTCGCATTTATAATATTAGTAGGATTGCACACTAGCTTTCGCCCGCGACTTCGTCCGCGCAGGTTTCGATATTTACACATGTCAAGAGTGGCGCCCCGTTGTGAGCAAATTCACTGCTTTTAACGATTAATTTGGTTTCCCGTAGTAATGAGATGTTTTTCGGGATAAAAACTATCCTATGTCCTATTCCAGGACCAGACCTATATGTGTGCCAAGTTTCATCTCGTTCCGCCCAATTCTTCCAGAGATCTCTTTTAGAGATAAGCTCGCCTTTGTACACAATATTACAACTGTATTTCTTTTTAAAAGCCCACTATATCCCTCTAATATTATTAATGCCAAAGTTTGGATGTTTGTAACTCAAATCACGCTCCAACCACTGGACGGATCGGGATGAAACTTGACACAGATATGGGTTAGGTCCTGGAACAGGACATAGAATAGTTTTTATCCCGAAAAAACGTCTCATATACATAATAATTTGTGATGTTAAGTCGTCCACGCGGACGAAGTCGCGGGCAACAGCTAGTATAACATAGGTCTGCAATGGACGTCGGTAAGCTGATAGTATAAGTGCTAGCTTAAATTTGAACACCAGTTTAGCTCAATTTTAGATTGATCCACTGTCACTTCTCCTACTCAATACAATAGTGGCACATCTCAAAAAACGGTTTTATTTTATTTTTTATTTTATTTATTTCCACAAAATCCACAGCACTTAGTATACAGTATTATTCTAGTTTATAGTTCTTACTGCCAATATCGGATTTACAATATATTTATATTACAGTCTAGTGATTTTGTGTGTGTTTGTGGTTTCTGCAATTTAACATCAAATTTTGAATCTTAATGTCATACTCTATGTCTTAATCTTTGTATACGCTTCTACAACAAACTACCAGAGGAAATCTTAAATATGACGGACAGAAGGTTTAAGGTTCACATTAAAAAACAACATTGTAAGAAAGCCTATTATAAAATAAACGATTATTTGAATGACAAAGATGCCTGGTACTAATGTTAATTCAGCTTCGCAAAATCTTTATTAATTGTATGCAAACTTGATTTTTAAAAGATGTGTTGCGTGAAGTTTGTTGCGCCGTTTCTTCTTCACAGCGCTAACACCTAGGAAGAGGTAGTAGATAAAAAAATGACGTGTATAAATGTACCAAGTGTACTCATATGCAATAAATGATTTTGACTTTGACATAGAGTATGACATTAAGATTCAAAATTTGATGTTAAATTGCAGAAGGCAATTTTCGAGATGTGCCACTATTGTACTGAGTAGGCGACTTGTCTCCGAACTTCACCTAAAGAACGTGTGGTGCTCCACGCAAGTCTTCCACAGCTTCTTGGCGGCGCGGTGGTTGGCCAGCTTGAAGCCCACCGTGGACTCGAACTGCTCGAACTCTCCCGGGCGCAGCTTCACGTAGAAGTTGTGGCGCTTGTAGCTGATCTTCAGGATCTTCGGCCATGCGAATTTGTTTATGCGGAGTCTGTGGAGTAAAAAAAGTGTTAAAAGGGCGTAAGAGACAGAAATAGTAGGGCGGGTAATAATAATAAATAATAATAACAAATATGTCAGAAATTCACACCAATTATCCAGTCCCAAACTAGGCAGAGCCTGTGGTATGGTTACTAGATAACAGATACACATACTTAAATAAATATATAAACATCCAAAACTTGGGTACAAACATACATATTCATCATACTAACATTTGCCCCTAGCGGGATTGGAACTCGCAACCTCCGACGTGGCAGTCCGAGAGCTACCCGTTCCGCCACGGAGGTCGTCAAAAGAATGTACCACATGCCGGCTGCACGAAACCACGCCGTGAGTATAGAGTTCGGGTAAATCTGCCTGACGAGACCTTTTTTTTTGACGGAGTGGAAATGAGCTGTCTCATCCCCCGGTTAGGGTTACCAGGGGGTATGTGGGACTCTCCCTCCGGGCACAGTACGCTCCCTCCAGGCACGCTGTCGTACTGTGTGGAGGGCATACCCACTAAAACCACTCCGGCGTCTTCCCCGCCCTGCCGTAGTGGGGGGCACAGTGCGTTCTCCGAGGAATTCAAGGCTACTGTGCCCCCCGGCAGCCCCGGACATTACTCTGCCGGGGCACCCGCGCCAAAGGAGGGAGGGATCGCCGGGCCAGCGACCCCGCCCCCAGACGGTGTGGAGCCGTACCGCAGTGTGCGTGCCTGACGAGACCTGACCTGACTAGACTGTGTCGTGATTCGCCAGAGTTCTTCCACATAGTTCAATGTTAACGCTTTTATCATCAGCCTATATACGTCCACTGCTGAACGTGAGCCTCCCCAATAGAATGACACTTGTGGTGGGCTGTCCATTGGGGGATTTGACATAATCAATCACCACGCTTGGCAGGCGGATTGGTGATCGCAGTAATGATCTTAATGTAGACAGGATAACGCTGCTGCCCATCCCTGGTGCAATGATGACACCAATGGGAAGATTGGGGGTGGCCCTATTCTAAGCCGGGAACTACACGTAGCTCCGCTGATTCTCGCTCAGAGGAGTGGTGGAGGTAGAATAGTGAGGCGGGAATCATCATCCTCCACTGCAGGAGCACAACCCTCTCTCATCTGCCGGAGACAGACGGAGGATTCGGCCTACACTCCCCGCGCTGGCCAGACGGGTTGGGGAGGCCTGATTGATGTATTCCCTCAGTCGCCTTGTACGACATCCACGGGAAGAGTTGGAGTGGTCCTGTTCTACTCTACCGGAAACCACACGGCAAATGTAACGTTTATTATGACTATTCCTCGAAGGCCGCACTCACTTGTGCCGATGGACCAGCAGGCCGGAGGAGCAGACGCCCAGCGTGATGTCCACGCCCTCAGAGTCCTTGGCGGGGTGCAGGTCCACGCCGTACATGGCCAGCTTCTTCGCGTTCTCCAGATAGTTCAGCTCGGCCTCGGCGGGGGTCTGGCCTCTGTGGGCAGAAGTAAGGTATGAGTAAACGAGAAGCATAGACCCAAGCAAATATATGACTTGCTGCACGAAAATAGTCCTTATATCCGAAACACACAGCGAATGCGTGGCGGAGGAGTTTTCCGGCTTTTTGTATTGTTCGATTTAGTATGAAATACTTCACACAGAGTACCGCCGCGAGCTAGCTGTGTCCGCGGCTCCGCTCGCGTAGACTACAGGTTCCGTTTCCTATTCCCACTTTCGCTCCCTATCCCACTTCCACTTCCACTCAGACTCTCAATCCCGCTCCCGCCTCCACTTTTCCCACGCCCACTCCCACTCCCATTCCCACTCCCAGCTCCAAGTGTAGTCCAAACTCATCGCAATCTGAATAGTACGGAAATACTATTATTTGCAATATATTGCATACTAACCTTACCTACTAATGTATTTGAAAACTAAAAATGTTCATAACTTTTGATTGAATTGCGATGAAATAAAGACTAAATGTTAAATTAGGTTAAGCCCCATGTTTCTGTGAAAAGTCCATCAAAATCCGTTAAGTAGTTTTTAAGTGATGCGTGCACAAACTCACAGACAAACAGACAAAAATTTCAAATATGATCGAAATGTGTCCTGTTTCTTATCCTTAGACGCTCAAATTCTTTTTTTGCAAATCTTTAATGCAGAGAAACAGACACGCGAAGTTTACGATTTTATTTATTAGATACCGCTCCCGCCACGCCTCCGCCACGCAGTCGCCTTCTGTATGTATAGGGCATTATCGAACGGTATGGGGTAAAAAACATATTATCAATACAAATCTGAAGGTCACTGAAATGATGAATTTAGTTTAGTTTATTAATTCATATACAATTTTTACATTGTGTTTGAATCTTATAAATTATAATAATATAATTAATAATAATAATAAAAGAACAACTACAACACACATTTTAAACAAAATCATGACACCACACAACATTGATACCAATCCTATCTTACAAAATCGCCTATTATAATAAGTAAGAATTTAATACATAACAACACACTTGTACATAAGAATGTAATATTAAATTATCGTCCGACAAGCCGTGTCACGTGATCCCGCCGTGTGCACCCGACTCTTAGTTGTATATTATTTTTGTTTATATGTAATGTTGCACTGTATGTATATAAATAAATATTCTATTCTATTATTTCAATTTAATATAAAAATTAGATGGGAAATATAAATTTAAATTAAAAAATATAAAATTGATGTCAAGTTACGATAAAATAAACATTATTTTTACATGTCCAACATATTATTTTCCGCACAAAAATTCCTCGTAAGTGTAGTAGCGCCCTTCCAACAAAAAGGTCCTCAATTTGGATTTGAATTTGGTTGCCATCATCATCAGCGTTTCCCAAGGTGCGCCACTGAACCCTCACCTCGACTCTTCTCATCCAGTCACTGCCACCCACCCCACCTATACTAGAAACCCGTCCCACACTACGCCTGCCCAGTCGCGGTCTAACTCGTTTACCCCAGCGGTAATCGGTTCTCCGACAGATGTGACCACCCCTCTGCCACTTCAGCGCACTAACTTTTTGAGCTACGTCGAAGACAATGTATACACTTCTACAACAAACTACCAGAGGAAATCTTAAATATGACGAACAGAAAGTTTAAGATTCACATTAAAAAACAACTTTATAAGAAAGTCTATTATAAAACAAACGATTATTTGAATGACAAAGATGCCTGGTACTAATGTTAATTCAGCTTCACAAAATCTTTATTAATTGTATGCAAACTTGATTTTTAAAAGATGTGTTGCGTGAAGTTTGTTGCGCCATTTCTTCTTCACAGCGCTAACACCTAGGAAGCGGTAGTCGATAAAAAAAATGACGTGTATAAATGTACCAAGTGTACTCATATGCAATAAATGATTTTGACTTTGTCTTTAGTTCTCTGGCGGATGGCCTCGTTTCTGATTCTGTCCCTTAGAGAAACTCCGAGCATTGCTCTTTCCGTAGCCTGCTGAGCGACCTTCAGTTTTCGGAGTAGTCCCACGGTCAGTGTCCACAGGTGGGGTAATGGCGAAACAATACTGACTGTGTTTTACTTCCAGGTAACAAAACAGAACAAAAAGTAGCTGCCAACGTAGTCCTAGCCCTCGTCACGATGCTGCAAGACCTGAGCATCACCTTCCGCACAGCACAGTCCACCTGCCTCAGGTCCTTAACATCAGGAGAAAGAGCCGCGGTAGCCGGTTGGTTGCACACTCGCCTCGCGTTCATGAGGTCCTGGTACAAACCCCGCCCGTGCCAATGAGTTTTACTAAACTTAAGTACGGTTTATTTATAATACCACAGGCTTTTCGGTGAAGGAAAACATCGTAAGGAAACCTGCATATGACGAAGAAGAAATTCTGAGGCGTATGTGAAGTCCACCAATTCGGCTTGGGGCACCGTTGGTGGTCAGGGGTTTGGCACAAAAGATCCTGAAGGGTCGAAGTGTCGCCAGGTCTTCCTGGCCCCCTAAGAAGATAAGATAACATCAAGAGAAGAACGCTCTTCTCTGGTGGATCACCTCATTTCGGATCCTGTCCTTTAGCATCACAATGACTTGGTTACAATGACTTCAGATAAAAACCACTCCAAAAAATCGGGGTAGGTGAAGTCTGGGTTAAAACCGCAGGTTCCGTCAGTCGTCAACTGTACGATCCATACCTGTGAGTCTTGTGCAGCTCCAGGACTTTCTCCTCCAGCTCAGGCGTGCAGTCTGCAGCTGGCACCAGCTTCAGCTGCTTGCAGAGACCAGCGCCCTCTTCTGTCTCCTCATAGTCGCCCAGCTCCGACTGCAGCAGGTAACTGGCCAGGAGTGCGTGCGTCACCGAAGAACAGGGGAGGCGGCCTGCAAGAAATAAATAAATATTACATACACTTTGCCGTGAGGTTTCCGGTAGAGTAGAACAGGACCACTCCAAGTCTTCCCGTGGATGTCGTACAAGGCGACTAAGGGAATACATTATAAAACATCAATCAGGCCTGCCCAACCCGTCTGGCCAGCGCGGGGAGTGTAGGCCAAATCCTCCGTCTGTCTCCGGTAGATGAGCGAGGGTTGTGCTCCTGCAGTGGAGACAAAAATAACCTGATGATGATGATGGGCCCTAAATAAATAATGACCCACATAACATCAGACGCAATATCCTTAATAATAAACAATTCACCAGTGTTCTTACTTTCGAGCAGGTCCTTGCGTATGGCCAGCACGAGCTGGTACCGAGTCAGCTCCTCCTGCAGCTGCGCCGGCTCCGGAGGGTAGAACTTCACTGCAAACTTCAGCTCCCACGGAGCGTCTGTTGGAAAGAACATTGATTCTCAGACATCCCCCTTCTATCACAGGACTACCAGGCGTGGTGAGGGACTTCATCCTTATGTAGTAGACATAACCACGCTCTCGTACGAAGCGTTTTGCTTCCTCTTTCATAATGCGAACTGCTAAGGAATGGAACTCCCTGCCAGCTTTGGACAAGTACAATTTGGATCTTTTTAAAGGAAGAGTGAGTAGGCATTTTCTGGGTAAGCGCGCTCCACCTTAGGCCTCACCATCACTTACCATCAGGTGATATTGAGGCCAGGCGCAAACCCATCAACAATAAAAAAACTCAAAGCTAGATCAACTAACATTGGTCAAGAGTACCGCACCAGTATCTTAAAAGCAACGATCTCAATGTACTACTAGATGGAGCGTTCCAAACAATCGCTCTGTTCCACGCAAGTAGCCACAACTCTTTCACATTCACAATGAAACTTGTGCAGTTACTACGCAGAACATTTAATTATTACTAAATATTTACGCTACGGTTAAATAATGTCAATATTTAGTAAATATTGATAGGGGATCTTTAAACACATGCAATGATTTAGATTGATGTTTGGGTTAATCTGACTTTGAGAACTAAGCCTGTGGATGTTGTACAAGGAGACTTTAGGATACCTGTTTGGGATTTCTTTGGAGCATATCTACGTGTTACTGCCTTACATGTGCAATGCTTCTCTCTCTCTCTCTCTCTCTCTGTGTGTGTGTGTGTCTGTCTGTGTGTACTGTGCGTGTGTGTGTGTGTGTCTGTGTGTACTGTGCGTGTGTGTGTGTGTGTCTCTGTGTGTCGTGTGTGTGTGTGTGTGTGTGTGTGTGTGTGTGTGTGTGTGTGTGTGTGTGTGTGTGTGTCGGGTGTGTGTGTGTGTCTGTATGTGTGTGTTTCTGTGTGTGTGTCTGTGTGTGTCTCTGTGTGTGATACCTCTCGTCCCCTCCCCCGCTTCAACCTTTCCTTCGCCCTTACTGTATTTACTCTTCAAACAGCTGCCCGTTCATCAAGGCTATTTAGCAGCCGCCTTGCTGCTCTTTCGAGACTAATGCTGTGCCGTGGTGTCTGTCTTCGCTGTGCCGTGGTGTCTGTCTTTTAAAAACTGTGTGCTACTGTGTCAAACGATCCTCATTTTGAAAATAACTAGACACTGGAGCACCGGGCTCTCAGCAGGAGCATCCAACCCACCCTAGAGGATCATGCTCCATTGGGAGATTGCTAGGCGAGGTGTCTAACTTCACAATACCATAGGGAGATAGGCAGCAGTTGTTTAAATCAGAGTGTTGATAACTCGAAGGTTTGAAGTGGTACTAACGTTTGAGCATCTTCGAGACGCGTTTGTCGAGGTCGACCCACGCGTGGGGGTCGCCGCGGTCCTCGTACGTGAGCCCGAAGTAGTCCTTCTCCACCAGATTCAGGCTGTCGCACACCTTGTTCAGTAGCTCGTAGCCGCGGATTTTCCTCTGGAATTGGAAGTAAATAAATAAATAAATCATCATCATCAGCAGCCTAAATACGTCCACTGCTGGACTGGACAAGCCTCCCCAATAGAATACCACTTTTAGTTAGATGTCCATTGGGGGATTTGCCATAATCACCACGCTTGGCAGGCGGATTGGTGATCGCAGTAATGATCTTAACATACACACACAGAAGAACGCTGCTGTCCGTCCCTGGTGGAATCCCTTAGTCGCCTTGGCGACACCCACGGGAAAGATAGGGGTGGCCCTATTCGAAGCCGGGAACCACACGGGAATAAATAAATATGTGGGGACAATTTACACAAGGCCATCTGATCCCAAAACTAGGCAGAGCCTGTAATATGGGTATCAGACAGCTGATATACATACATAAATACATAATGTAATATATAAATAACATCCAGTCACAAGGCAAACACAAGTGCTCATCACAAGAATGTTAGCCCTGGGCGGGATTCGAACCCGTGACCCCGAGCTTCGCAGGCAGGTGTACTACCGACTAGGCTACGGGGCCGAAGTGGAGCATTATGTTTAAATCATAAACAAGAACATTAGCGTTCCGTCATCCCGGAGCGAACCTTACAATTACAAAACCCATACAAATTATTAACTCCTACAAGTTATACGAAGTTCTCTATCCACGGAGGGAACTGAAGCCCCGACCGCTGGCCCTCGAGTACAAGCCCGAGCCACTAATCCAACTAGAGGGTTACCAGATAGTCTGCTGAAGCTAGTATCTGTATCATCATCATCATCATCATATAAGCCCTGAGACATCCACTGCTAGACATGGGCCTTCCCTCTGAACTCCACTACACCTGGTCCTCCGCTCTAGCTGCTTTCGGCCACCTTCCTCAAATCCATTTTGTACTTTCAAACGGTTAATTTGAAATATACGGATAAGCATTTCGATAGTCAGGGCTAGAATATGACATATGTCCGGTTACAGAATACTAAATGATTTTTAAGTTAGACGGATTGTATCATCTGTGGTAGTCATCATCATCAGGTTATTTTTGTCTCCACTGCAGGAGCACAACCCTCTCTCATCTGCCGGAGACAGACGGAGGATGTGGCCTACACTCCCCGCGCTGGCCAGACGGGTTGGGGAGGCCTGATTGATGTTTCCCCAGTCGCCTTGTACGACATCCACGGGAAGAGTTGGAGTGGTCCTGTTCTACTCTACCGGAACCACACGGCAGTCTGTGGTAGTATCTATACAGAAATAGAAACACACTGTCTCGGGCGCACGCCGCACGGGCACCAGAGCCGCTCTGAGCTGCTCATTTCTGTGCGTGCATGTGTGAACGAGCAAGTGTAGAGCACATCGAGGGCTTAGTATCGGAGACGGGGTAGGGGGTCCTACACGGAAATTAGCCCCTAGGTCGTCGGTCCATCTGGTGGTGGGGCATCCGACCCTGCACTGAGAAAATAATAATTAGCACTCCCACTTATATAAGGACAAAAAATATACCACTATTACGTAAGTAGCCGTCTACATTATAAATGGTGTTGCCTACAATAGATTCAGTATCCGGCAACATTATTAAATAACCACACTACTTATTGTGGCGGGCTACTGAATCAGTTATAGGCAACACCATTTATAATGGGGGCGGCTACTTAGGTAATAGTGATATATTTTTATCCTTATATAAGTAGGAGCGCTAATTATTTTTTTCTCAGATTGCGCGTGCCATTTAATATCATTCCATCCCGTTATTTGTATAAGTGTGCTGTCTACTCACATCCGCCTCCAAATCCATCGTGGAGCCATCGAGCAGCTCCACCCTGATCTTGACGAGGTTCCCGGCCGGCCGGCGGCGCGGGGACGCCTCCTTCGCCTTTGCCTTCTCATCTTTGGCCACGCCCTCCGGCATCGTGCCGCGCAACCTTCACCACCTGGAAGTAAGGAAAATACACAGTTATAAGGACAGTTCTTGTGAGCTCAGGGTGGGGTCTTTGGGCTGCAAGTGGACCATCAATCAGGCTTTCTGTCCGTATAGGCATCTCTCTCGGTAAGCGCCTGCCACCTAAAGCCCCATCGTCACTTATCATCAGGTGAGATTGAAGTGTAAACGCATCACGAATAAAAAAAAATCAGACGATTAATAATAAAGCTGATTCCTATAGTAAATAACTATTGCATTTAATTTTTGGAACAAAAAATACATACATAATACGAGTATTACCATACATATTATAATCTAATTCCAAACTAGCAGTCTTCTGTGCTATGGGAATAAGTTTACAAGGAATATAAAGAAATTAAGAAATATAACCCAGAAAAAAATCGTAAGTTTGCCCCAAGACATTGCAGTTTGTACCACAAATTCAGGATGCGATATCTTATAGCAAGACCTCGCGGTTAGGTTAGTCGCATGTTCAAATACTGACCTTAAGGCTGAGATACATATACCCATTACTAAATGACAAAATATAAGACTCCATACAGTGCGTGCGTGTGCATCACTCACTCAAACGCCTATCCCAAATCCAAACCCGAAAACACATAATAAACCAAAATATCTTAGAAGCTTTGAACGCAAACGGCACTACAAATGAACAGGCGAAAGGACTCGTACACAATGAACGTATAAATCAAGCAACAGCGTGGGAATCGACAATGTATACAAACACCGTTCCCATTGCCATGGTGAAGACAAGGACGCTAATATAGTATTCAATTAAAAGCATCAGAAAGTTTGAGTGGTAGTTAATAATTTAGACGATATTGATGAGCGAACGAATACCAGTAAAGCTATACGGATAGATAACTCAGTACTACGTAGAGTTTATAATAATCAGCACTCATTAAGTCAAGAAAATCGATAATCATGACGGTAACAATTATTGGAATAAATTTTAATGTCCAACTTATACATCAAACAGCGATGTTGATGGTATTACAATGGATTGGAGTCCAGAATGGAGGTAGACCGGCCTGGACTTCAAAAAGATAGACAAAAGTGATGAGGAAAGAGAAGAAACTGGCGAAAGCCGATGTAATATATAACAGAGTACGTCGATGATGATGATAACACCAACAAATATATTTATGCATCTCACCTCGCGTCGTAACTTAAGATAATGGAACCACACCCACAGTACACAAACACCCATTACGACGGCCACACACTAGTAATTACAAAGACGTAAACTAAAGCGCCATTACGCGAATTGAGGGGTTCATTAACAAAACCAACTGGAACGACATTCGCGGAACTGAACTAGACAATAGTATAAGTGTACCAATTCCTTATCAGACTTTTGATTACACTTGTATGTATGTAAGTAATGTATATAAACGCTTTATTGTACCAAAAATAACAACAACAACAATAATAAAATAGGAATTATACTGTGTACAAAGGCGGACTTATCCCACTTAGGGATCTCTTCCAGTCAACCTTAGAGTAACCGAAAGGACAAGTATAATGCGTTTCGTACCAAATTTGATAAAGAAATGTACCTACTTTTAATAAAGTTTGAAAATACATATTACATAAACATAAACGAACAATGGGCTCGATTCTGAAGGCAAAATGTTAAAATTTTACAGCACTAAAACTGTTGCTATCCTTGTCACATAGTATTATGAAGATAAAGACGAAACCAATTTTAGCACTGTCAAATATTAAATGTGTGCCTTCAGAATCGGGTCGAATATATACATAGACGATACACGAATAAGTGAATGATACAAATATCTATATATACATAAACTCATACACATAACATATAAATATATAAGATAGAAGACATATACATATGTTCATATATACTATTACGTAATATATCCCAATAAATACTTATTAGTAGTTTATATACTGTAATATAAGTCAGCTCAAAGCTTCGGTATTGAACCGTTTGAAAAACTTGCTTTGGCAAGATTGAAATGAAATGATTTATTGCAACATTAACTTATAGTTAATACAGTATTTAAATGTAAGGAACCGCTTTTCAGTAAATTAATACATGTGGCAGAGATCCCTCTCTTCCAAGGCGGCAAGTTGTACATAGAATAGTATTAAAACTAAATTAATTTTAATTAAATGTCTAAAATATGTCGGTTTTAAATTCTTTATGAATGTGACGGGGAATATCTACGCTGACTCTTACAATTGTCAAATTAAGACATTTATTCATTTTATTTTAAACGGAAATACAGTCATAAGCTGGAGTTTCCATATCAGGAATCGACTTGGTTATTTTCTTTTAAGAAATTGTCTAGTCTGTTCTTAAACTTGTTTACTGATGTGGCAGATACAAGAGATTCTGACAAATTGTTTCATTCAGATACAACACTGTTGCTTAAGAAAATCCTGAGCATTGGATCTTTGTAATCATCAAATGCCGTGTGGTTTCGGGTAGAGTAGAATAGGACCACTCCAACTCTTCCCGTGGATGTCGTACAATGCGACTAAGGGAATACATTATAAAATATCAATCAGGCCTACCCAACCCGTCTGGCCAGCGCGGGGAGTGTAGGCCATATCCTCCGTCTGTCTCCGGCAGATGAGAGAGGGTTGTGCTCCTGCAGTGTAGACAAAAATAACCTGATGATGATGAATCAATCTCATATTTTGTCATCTGAGTCGTTCAATGGGGTTTTAATTAAATATATTCATCTTCAGAGAAAGTCAAGCAAAATTTGATATGAAGAGGCAAAAGGACAGATCACATAGCCCCTTTGATGGAGCCCACTTCCAGAAATATCTGTGATTCCTTTCATATGAACCAAGCGTGTCGAATATTAAGTAACAATGTCACTGGGTACTCTTAAAGTGACGTAAGCGTTTCGATGAATGAGGACCACGGTCCGCGTCCCTAATTCGTTCAATTGACACCCGAGGTTCCTGAATGGAAGCAAGGACAGACAATTGCGAGAATAACAGCTTCAATATTTAAAAATCTAGCTCTGATGGGATATTTACTAACCCTAATGAACAGCGACAGAGTAGAATAGGACCACTCCAACTCTTCCCGTGGACGTCGTACAAGGCGACTAAGGGAATACATTATAAAACATCAATCAGGCCTACCCAACCCGTCTGGCCAGCGCGGGGAGTGTAGGCCAAATCCTCCGTCTGTCTCCGGCAGATGAGAGAGGGTTGTGCTCCTGCAGTGAGGCTAAAATAACCTGATGATGATGATATTTAGATCGGTAAAACCTTTCTTTCAACTGGTTACCCTAACCTAATAATAACCACGTACAGCTTGCTAAGCAAAGCTGTAAATGTTATTGCCTGATTGATGTTTTATAATGTATTCCCTTAGTCGCCTTGTACGACATCCACGGGAAGAGTCGGAGTGGTCCCAAGTGATTTAAATATACAACCTCATTTAATAGGAGAGGTGTATATGTGCTCTCTACTTGAGTCGCAATCAAGACAGAAAAGCTAAAGCAACGCAAACCTTCATGCTTCACCTACTTATATGAAAGAAGAGCCTGTTAGTATTAACAACATGTATGAAAGAGAAATACTCTCAAACTGAGAGAGGAGATAGATTCATTTCTGTTGCATTCCAACAGTTACGATATGAATGACGTAGTGGTACATCTGATTCGGTTCAGGCCAGTTCCAAATTGCCGATCGATGATACAACAAACAAACTGATAGACATTCAGCACAGGATATAGACATCTGGCTTTGGGCCAGAGATGAGTCACTCGATGAAGGCTGAAGACATGTTCCATTGCATTTAAGTTTTGATGGGTTTATTACTAATATTTATTTATAGACTGTGAATAACATGGGGTTTGAAACCATTTCCATGTTTGATCTCTGAATAAGCAAGCGTTACAGAAGTTGAGACGGAAATATAGAAAAGGTTGAAAACCTGAAAGAAACAACCAATCTAATAAAACGTAAACTTCGCGTGTATATTGAAGATATTTGCGAAAAAATAGGGAGTCTAAGGATAAGGATAGAATACATTAAGACCATTTTCGAGAATTTTTGTCTGTTTGTGCACGCATCAAGTAAAAACTACCGGACCTTAATTTAAGAGAGTTTAATTCGGAGTAACATTTCATTTTTATTTCATCGCAGTCGGCTTACTGAATCAAAAGTTATGCGAATTTATAGTTTTCATACACAATGTTCAACAAAGAAGTGTATTTATTGCTCTGCGGAATCCATATTGCGATGAGTTAGGAGTAGTCCTAACTCATCGCAATATGGATTCCGCCCGTCTACTGCTACCGTCCACCTCTTACCCTCGCTCCAAAAGGGTAAGAGTGGGACGGTAGCAGTTAGAGCACAAGGGGAAATACATTTTTTTAAATTCTGCAGTCCACGCGAGCGGAGCTGCGGGCACAGCTAGTCAAAAATAAAGTTAAACTGATGTTAGATTGGTGAGAACAGATGCCACATTGTAGTAAACCATGACGTCACCAAATTGCATCTTTTTATAAATCTGCTGTCATCGTGTAGGTACAGCACTAGTCATCGAGTAAAATGCAAAGTAGTGTCAATCGTAGGCATAATTACATCACCGCAACCCTGACCGTTCACAATGCTGGCAACCATGACATCATGCCAGTATTGTGCTGGTCACCAGCATAATATAATGTTCATATATAGCAATACTACAGTATGTCAAATTGTGACAATTATAATCAAGAACGTTTTTTCGAAGAAAATTGAAAAAAAAAATGGGTCTCGTAGTTTGGGTACGTTCTCTTATCTAGGGAAATAATAGTCCACCTCGTCAGAGCCCTGCATGACTCGGTAAGGCTAATAGTGCCCGGAGTTCGCCCAGCTCCGGGATGTCGGCACGCTTACGACCAGGCTAGCCCCTGGACACGCATCCATCGGCACAGCAGACCTTGGATTTGCGGACGGGACAGGGATCGGAGCGAGGGAGACAGGAGATGGGGGTATGGGTAAGGAGTATAGGGTAGGTATGGTATACCGCTATTACGAAAGGATAGTGGGATTGTAGTAGCGATAACTCTGTAAGCCGGGACCGCATACTCGTGACTCGTCTGGAGAGGCAACTACTAGAACCAAGTCCCCTACCATAACTATCTCTACTGACGACTGATGCTGAATGTCATTAGTTGCCAACCGAACGGAAAGACACGTCAGGGATATCAAACCATTCTGCTCTTTTGACCGCACCAAAGAGAAACAAGCTGTCTAAGCTGTCTCCATAACATATACAGCTGTCAAAACACGCCACAGATGCGGGCGAGAACAAAACGTTTACAACACGTGCCCGGTTAGTTAGCTAACATTCTTGACGGATGATTCAATCAATTTCAACGTCTGGGCGAACGATACTCGAGTGGGTATGACCATGTGCGGGCTGTAGTCCAGTACACAGGCTGTTGAGGACCGCGAGACCATACCGGCCCGTACAAGTGTACAGATTTAATTCATCATCATCATCAGGTTATTTTTGTCTCCACTGCAGGAGCACAACCCTCTCTCATCTGCCGGAGACATACGGAGGATTTGGCCTATACTCCCCGCGCTGGCCAGACGGGTTGGGGAGGCCTGATTGATGTTTTATAATGTATTCCCTCAGTCGCCTTGTACGACATCCACGGGAAGAGTTGGAGTGGTCCTATTCTAGTCTACCGGAAACCACACAGCAAATGCGATGAATAATAAAAATTAAATCTTTACACAAAAGAAATACTTGTAACTTTTTTTGCTACATAAATAACAATTTGCTATGGTAAATATTTAAAGTACTTCAGCATAGCGTTAGTTTTTTTCAACCTGTATAGTTAATAAAGGCTGGCATCGTCGGCGCACGCGCATAAATCATTCATTACAGTCAGTAATGTTCGGGAAGGAAGATTTATAGCTCTCAAATCGATCTTTATTGGAAACTAAACAATGATCCAGCTAATATTATGACTGTTCTACCAAAATTTGCTTCGAAGTAGATTTAATCATCAGCCGAAATACGTCCACTGCTGAACATAAGCCTCCCCCATAGAATGACACTTTTAGCGGGCTGTCCATTGAGGGATATGCCATAATCACCACGCTTGGCAGTCGTATTTGTGATCGCAGTAATGATCTTAATATATACAGGAGATCGCTGCTGAGCGTCCCTTAACGGTAAGATTGTGGGTGGCCCTATTATAAGCCGGGTACCACACAACTAATAATAATAAATAAATAAATATCTCAGACATTCACACCAAATATCCAGTCCCAAACTAGGCAGAGCCTGTGGTATGGTTACTAGATAACGGATACACATACTTAAATAAATATATAAACATCCAAGACTTGGGTACAAACATTCATATTCATCATACGAACATTTGCCCCTAGCGGGATTCGAACCCTCAACCTCCAGCGTGGCAGTCCGAGAGCTACCCGTTCCGCCACGGAGGTCGTCACTATTATGCATCTAAGCAAAATGACCTGTTATTTAAATGGTTTACCACGTGTCCTTGTTTTAACTGTCGTCTGTTGGGGCCGACGAGTTCTGGAGTGGAGACCGCTGATCGGCACGCGCAGGGTGGGACCAACGACCTGAAGAAGATGGCCAGAAGCGACTGGATGCGGATGGGCTGGTGTGGTGTGGTGAGGTTCATTGGGGAAGGCCTAGCAGTGGTCGTCTAAGGGCTGATATCAGCCCCGAATTTAAACAAATCAGACGTGGCAACACTATCCTCGACTCAGTACCCCGGAGAAGGTTGTTCCCGCTTTTAGGACAACAGTTTGTTGTGTATTTGTTTCCAAAATAATGTATACTTCGGGCTTTGGTGTTTAGTAGTGATAGTATAATATGCAACAAACGTCTGTGCGTGTGTACACTATGAAGGGAACATAAATAAACGTGACTAAGCTGATTTTTTTCAAGCAGAGAACTTCCTAACCTCAAACCTTACTATCAACGTTAGTAAGGGTATTGTTGCGTACTGGCAGTTTTATATATTTTCTTTTGATAAATGTCTTTTGTTTTTTATATGTCAGTCTAGTCTTGTCTTTTAGCTAATAAACTTTCACCTGGTTTTATATTTGCAGCTAATTATTTCAGCCCACAGCTCCTCAACATCTGGTCCTTCGAGCTCAGCAATAATGGTAGAAACCAGGTCAGCAGCAGCAAAAGCAAGTGCTACTGAAAAATCCAGTGCAGGCGAGGCTCAGCGGCCTCTAACATTCACGGAAGGTCAGCCTCTCATTGCCGCACCAATTGGATCTTCAAATTCACCCGGTGGCCAGCAGCTTCATATGGATTTAAATCATCCAGCCCCCGGTGTTGTGAGTAGTGACGACAATATTTCTATTGTAGCATCATCCTTGTCTACAAGATCGTCAGCTACAATACGAGCTAAAACGCTTGTAGCACAAGCAAAGTATGCTAGAAAGATTGCCGACATCGAAAAATCCGCGATGGAGGCGGAACTGCGCGCGGATTTGGCAGTTATAGAAGCGGAAGAGGAACGACACGCCAGTAACATCGGCAGCTGCCGCAGCGTCCGTTCCTCCGTGAAACTAGTAAAAAGTTGGCTGTATAAATGTGTAGATTCGGCTCTAGGTACAGAACCGACATTAGGCATTACAGATAACTCTATCTCACTTAATATGCAAGGGCATTCCGGCAGGACCGCCCCGGTGGACGTAGCGGCTATCGTCGAACGTCCCGGCGGCTCTGCTCCAGCAGATTTTCCGCCTTTTGCACAGTATGATAAACTTAATGCTACAGCTACAGCTAACATCAATAATTCTTACAATGCCGTTTTTAACCCTACCGCTTCACATGTTACAGAACCACTTGCGACGACAGTCCCGATATTAAAGGTTCTGGGATCCTGTGATTATATCTCAGCGGCTGCGGACGGCCCGTCAGTACATAACTGCTGTGCCGGTGCCAGCGGAGTTCCAGTATTGGCAGCGGAAGCAAGTAACAAGTTCGCGGACGCCAATATCACCGCTCATCAAGGCAGTGGCGCTGTCGCCACCTGTTCTTCTCAGCCCACTAATGAATTAGCTAGATTAGGTGATATACTTATATCTTTGACACAGGGTAATCGGAAGAAGTTTGGGGACGGATATCTTCCTATCTTCGATGGTAGGCCAACGGACTGGCTTGTATTTAAACGCATGTACGAGGATTCAAGGAGCACCTATTCACCCGCCGACAACCTAATGCGAATTGGCTTAGCGCTGCGCGGAGTAGCGCGCGAGGCGGTCGCGGTGCTGCTCGTGTCTGCGCGGGATCCAGCCGAAGTAATGGTAGCGTTAGAAACGACGTTTGCTAGACCTGAACTCATAGTTCTACAAGAAATAAATTCGATTCGGGCACTTCCTAAACTGGGTTCTGAAAGTAAGGATCTAAACACATTCACCTGCCGCGTTCGCAACTGTGTGCAAACTATAAGACTACTAAATCATAGGGCTTATTTGGAGTCACCAGAGCTATTCCAAGCGATTTTATCAAAATTAACTGCCTTAATGCGAGCGCGGTGGACAGACTATGCCGCAGGTCATTTTAATTCTAATGCTTGCACCAAATTGGAGCTCCTGATGGAGTTTTTGTCTCGTGAAGTAAACATACAACTCCAGTTTGGTCTAGCTGCGGAGACAACCTCACATCATGTCACTTACAAGCCCCAAGGCAGAGAGAGGGTTAACGTCATAGCAACATCAACAGAGCGTAACCGTATCTGTCTTTATTGTCAACTTCCGTCACATGATGTTGACAACTGCCCAAAGTTTAAAAGTTTAAATGTCAAAGACAGATGGCTATGGGTACGTTCTGAAAAGGTCTGCCATAAATGTCTAAAAAAAGGATTTCACAGATATTTATCGTGCCAGTCGAGAAAGGAGGTTTGTCGTCTTAAGGGTTGTTCCTATCGACATCACAAACTTTTACACGACCCGAGTCAAAATTGCGACAATACATTAGAGCGACCTACACCATCACCGCCCATAGAGGTTTCCGCCCACGCCGATGTTGAATCTAACTCGGACACCGAGCCAGTCGTAGTTGTAGCGCATATGCATACGCCCCAACGGCGGCCTTTGCTGAAAATAATTCCAGTAACGGTAAGCGGTCCATCAGGGAGCGTCGATACGTATGCCCTGTTAGACGATGGTTCTACAGCCACCCTTATCGACTCAGATGTCGCTGACTCTATTGGTGCGAAAGGGCCCCAAGGTCAAATCCAAATTGATTGCATAGGTGGTTTAAGTAGGGAGGCTAGTGTTCATTACGTGGATTTTAATATCAAAGGTCGCCACTCTTCTGAAACTCATGTAATTCGTAATGCTCGTTCTATTAGCAACCTAGGTGTCGCAAAACAGTCACTCCAAATAGATAGCCTTCTGCACCTTCCTTATTTGTCAGACTTAAGTACTGAGCTTTGTTTTTATGAAGATGCCAAGCCTATGATTATTTTAGGCATCGATAACTGGCTTGTCACTGCGCCCAGGGAAATTCGCAAGGGAACTAGCACCCAACCGGTGGCATGTTTGACCGCTCTCGGGTGGGTAATGTTCGGGTTTTCGACTAGTAGGACTAAACTTACACAATATGTCAACCACATGACGACGTCCGACGAAACTACTGACATGAAACGTCTTATCGAGGACTACTATAAATTAGATTCTATAGGCATTACCAAAAGGGTAGTGCGACCCGCCACTGATAATCGCGCTGTAGAGATCCTGGAGAAAACTACTCGACGACTACCTAACGGGCGTTACGAAGTCGGTTTATTATGGCGGTCCGATAATCCGAATGTCCCGAACAATTATAATCTAGCTCTTTCCAGGTTCATGAGCTTAGAGAAGAAGTTCATCAAGGACAAGCAGTACGCAGACCAATATAAACAGAATATACTTGCGACTATTGAAAAAGGATACGCGGAGTCTTGTAATGAGAAGCAGGACTATCCGTCTTCTGTTATGTGGTACCTGCCGCATTTCGGGGTTATCAACCCTAACAAGCCTAAATTGAGAGTTGTTCATGATGCGGCCGCTCGGTACGAGAATATAAGTCTAAATCCCCGACAGCAAGTTGACCACTGTCTCCTCCTATAGGTCTGACATTTAAACATGGAAGATATTCTCTCACCCATCGATTCCAAAAGTGGTCGGCGAGGCGTAATGCCCTTCTCCAGTCCGCTCGTCCTACCAGGTCTCCATCCGATAGTTGATTCTCGACCACCCGACCGGAGGAGCTGCCAAGCAGAAAGTGCGCAGGCGTGAGAGCTTCGGGGTCTTCGGGCTCGCATGGAACATACGTTAGTGGGCGAGAATTAATAACGGCTTCCGCTTCGACCAACAACGTAGCAAATACCTCTTCCTTTGGTGTCCTGTCTGTAAGAGTGACCTTCAAAGCGGTTTTGACAGATCGTACTAGACGCTCCCATGAGGACCAGATGTTGAGGAGCTGTGGGCTGAAATAATTAGCTGCAAATATAAAACCAGGTGAAAGTTTATTAGCTAAAAGACAAGACTAGACTGACATATAAAAAACAAAAGACATTTATCAAAAGAAAATATATAAAACTGCCAGTACGCAACATCTTCGACCCCTTAGGCTTCCTGTCCCCCTTAACTATAAGGGGCCGTATTATGTTTCAGGAAGCTTGGCGCACTGGCGCTGATTGGGACCAGGAGCTCCCTCAAATCTTAGTTGAAAAATGGAAAGCTTGGCGCTCGGACATGTCTTCAGTCCTAAATATGCACATTCCGCGTTGGTATATGAGGGAGGCCCTACCCACAGAGCGCGAGTTGCACTTATTTTGTGATGCGAGCGAGGACGCTTACGCGGCCGTGGCATATTGGCGATTTTCATATTCAGATAAAAGCGTGCAACTCGCGCTCTGTGGACCAGATGTTGAGGAGCTGTGGGCTGAAATAATTAGCTGCAAATATAAAACCAGGTGAAAGTTTATTAGCTAAAAGACAAGACTAGACTGACATATAAAAAAAAAAAGACATTTATCAAAAGAAAATATATAAAACTGCCAGTACGCAACATCGTCCCCTTTTTTAAACTGGCAACCGCACTAGCTTCCGTGTTGGTCGTCGAAGCGTGCCGTGGGGGGTGGTAACTTCTGCCACTCTTACTTGCGCATCCGGGCCTCGGAAAACTGCCGAAATTCTTCCTCTGGGCCACGTTCCTCTCGGTAGGTTTCCATCTGCTATAAAAACTAAATCCCCGACAGCAAGTTGACCACTGTCTCCTCCTATAGGTCTGACATTTAAACATGGAAGATATTCTCTCACCCATCGATTCCAAAAGTGGTCGGCGAGGCGTAATGCCCTTCTCCAGTCCGCTCGTCCTACCAGGTCTCCATCCGATAGTTGATTCTCGACCACCCGACCGGAGGAGCTGCCGAGCAGAAAGTGCGCAGGCGTGAGAGCTTCGGGGTCTTCGGGCTCGCATGGAACATACGTTAGTGGGCGAGAATTAATAACGGCTTCCGCTTCGACCAACAACGTAGCAAATACCTCTTCCTTTGGTGTCCTGTCTGTAAGAGTGACCTTCAAAGCGGTTTTGACAGATCGTACTAGACGCTCCCATGCGCCGCCCATCGAAGGGGCAGCCGGGGGAATAAATTTCCAACGAATACCTGTATTAGATGCAAATTCGCTGACAGGCGGGCCGTACAACTCAGTCAAAATCCTGCTAGCGCCTACAAAAGCAGTGCCGTTGTCACTAATAATCTCACTGGGCGTTCCCCTTCGCGCCATAAAGCGACGAAGGCTCATTAGTGCGGAGTCAGCCGACAGACTATGCACTATCTCCAAGTGCACGGCGCGTGTGGTCATACAGGTGTAGAGCGCCACATATCTTTTTTCAATTCTTCTGCCAATACTGATGTTAATGGGTCCAAAATAGTCGAGACCGACTGATGTGAAGGGACGCTTATGATGATTAAGCCGTAGTTCAGGAAGGTCTCCAACAGGTGGTACGAGTGGGATGGCCTTTCTTATCCGACAAAATTGGCAAGAGTGTGCTACTGCTCGTACCGTACTTCTCAGTTTCATAATCCAAAACCTTTGCCGCAGCTCGTTGACAACCGTTTCATTGTTGGCGTGAAGGAACCTTCTGTGGTAGTGGTGCACTAGAAGTCGCACGGCATGTTTTTTACCGTCTAAAACTATTGAGTTCTTCATGGTAGGACTGATTCCTGAAGCGGCGCCGATACGACCTGACAGGCGAATGAGACCTTCTTCTCCGATGACAATCTTTGTATTGGCCAGCTTGCTGTCCCGAGGTATTTGTGCAGCGGAGCGGAGTGACGATAATTCCTCTGCAAATGTGTCCGCTTGACACTGGAGAAGGACATGGAGCTCGGCGACTTGCAATTCCTCTGCCGTTAGCAGGGGAAAGTTAGTGCGATTGCCATCAAGCATACGCGCTGTAGCGACAGCGCGAGAAGGTCCCGGTACATTTACTTCAATATTTATAAACAAACATATAGAACCCGCAACCCAAGTGATTTGGCTAACATCTACTCCTCTTTTTCTAAGAGCGTGAATCCTAAGGGTTCTAATGAACTTATGAGCTCGAGCGGTAGCACGCAACAGCCTAAGCCAACTACTGAATCTTTCAGGATAAGCAGAAATGAATGTACGATAGTCTACTACTCTAACAGGGTAAGCTGAGAGAGTAGTATCTAAAGTCTGATGTCTAGCACTAGGTTTAAGCTCACTAGTGATAATTTTTGCAACGGCGCAAGGTGCCTTCGGCCACGCATCCGGTTGAGATAACAAAAAATTAGGCCCGGTGAACCATCTACTTTGATTCGATAGTTCTCCGGTTCGCGCACGTGTCCCGTCGTCTGCCACGTTAAGAGCGGAAGGAACCCAGCGCCACTCGTCTTGCGTCGTGAGTTCATGAAGCTCAGCTAATCTGTGCGCCACGTAAGGCTTGAACGTTCTCGCATCGCTGCGAAGCCAAGCAAGTACATTTCGGGCGTCAGTCCAGAACACTCTACGAGAGGGTTTGTGTCTGTGAGCTTCACAAATCATGGTCGCAAGCCGAGCAGCAATTACAGCGCTCTGAAGTTCTAGGCGCGGTATGGAAACTGGTAAAAGTGGAGCTACCCGAACTTTACTACAGATGAGCGCGAGTTGCACGCTTTTATCTGAATATGAAAATCGCCAATATGCCACGGCCGCGTAAGCGTCCTCGCTCGCATCACAAAATAAGTGCAACTCGCGCTCTGTGGGTAGGGCCTCCCTCATATACCAACGCGGAATGTGCATATTTAGGACTGAAGACATGTCCGAGCGCCAAGCTTTCCATTTTTCAACTAAGATTTGAGGGAGCTCCTGGTCCCAATCAGCGCCAGTGCGCCAAGCTTCCTGAAACATAATACGGCCCCTTATAGTTAAGGGGGACAGGAAGCCTAAGGGGTCGAAAACCCTCATTAAGTTAGACAAAAGTACCCGCTTCGTTAGTCTATCTGGCAGAGTTTGAGCAGAACCTAAATTGAAACTTATAGTGTCAGCTAACGGCTGCCAAATCAATCCTAACGTGCGGACATTTTCAGGAAATTTTCCGAGGTCAATATCGGAAGGTTGAGCCAAACGTAGAGCTAAAGGTACGAGGTCCAAGGCTGACGGCTTGTTTGAAACCCAACTGCGAATTTCGAACTTCGCGCGCTCGTGAACGTAAATCACGTCACGGGCGAGAAACGTTGCCTCCTCAATGGTGTCAAGACTTCCGATATAGTCATCCATGTACGTGTCGTTGATGATAGCTCGCGCGGCATCTGGGAATTGATCCTGGGCCTCGAGAGCGTTTTTATTTTTCATATACAAAGCGGTGAAAGGACTAGAAGCCGCGCCAAATATCATCGACGACATTCTATAAATTGTAATTGGTTTCTCGGGAGAATCACGCCACAAGAATCTCTGAGCATCCCTGTCTTTTGGCCTTATTTTTATCTGCGGGAACATTTCGCGGATATCCGCGTTAAGAGCGACCATTCCTTCTCTAAACCGAAATAGAATACCCGGAAGTGATTGAAGCAGGTCAGGACCCGTTAGCAAAAGGGAATTTAGACTTATATTCTCGTACCGAGCGGCCGCATCATGAACAACTCTCAATTTAGGCTTGTTAGGGTTGATAACCCCGAAATGCGGCAGGTACCACATAACAGAAGACGGATAGTCCTGCTTCTCATTACAAGACTCCGCGTATCCTTTTTCAATAGTCGCAAGTATATTCTGTTTATATTGGTCTGCGTACTGCTTGTCCTTGATGAACTTCTTCTCTAAGCTCATGAACCTGGAAAGAGCTAGATTATAATTGTTCGGGACATTCGGATTATCGGACCGCCATAATAAACCGACTTCGTAACGCCCGTTAGGTAGTCGTCGAGTAGTTTTCTCCAGGATCTCTACAGCGCGATTATCAGTGGCGGGTCGCACTACCCTTTTGGTAATGCCTATAGAATCTAATTTATAGTAGTCCTCGATAAGACGTTTCATGTCAGTAGTTTCGTCGGGCGTCGTCATGTGGTTGACATATTGTGTAAGTTTAGTCCTACTAGTCGAAAACCCGAACATTACCCACCCGAGAGCGGTCAAACATGCCACCGGTTGGGTGCTAGTTCCCTTGCGAATTTCCCTGGGCGCAGTGACAAGCCAGTTATCGATGCCTAAAATAATCATAGGCTTGGCATCTTCATAAAAACAAAGCTCAGTACTTAAGTCTGACAAATAAGGAAGGTGCAGAAGGCTATCTATTTGGAGTGACTGTTTTGCGACACCTAGGTTGCTAATAGAACGAGCATTACGAATTACATGAGTTTCAGAAGAGTGGCGACCTTTGATATTAAAATCCACGTAATGAACACTAGCCTCCCTACTTAAACCACCTATGCAATCAATTTGGATTTGACCTTGGGGCCCTTTCGCACCAATAGAGTCAGCGACATCTGAGTCGATAAGGGTGGCTGTAGAACCATCGTCTAACAGGGCATACGTATCGACGCTCCCTGATGGACCGCTTACCGTTACTGGAATTATTTTCAGCAAAGGCCGCCGTTGGGGCGTATGCATATGCGCTACAACTACGACTGGCTCGGTGTCCGAGTTAGATTCAACATCGGCGTGGGCGGAAACCTCTATGGGCGGTGATGGTGTAGGTCGCTCTAATGTATTGTCGCAATTTTGACTCGGGTCGTGTAAAAGTTTGTGATGTCGATAGGAACAACCCTTAAGACGACAAACCTCCTTTCTCGACTGGCACGATAAATATCTGTGAAATCCTTTTTTTAGACATTTATGGCAGACCTTTTCAGAACGTACCCATAGCCATCTGTCTTTGACATTTAAACTTTTAAACTTTGGGCAGTTGTCAACATCATGTGACGGAAGTTGACAATAAAGACAGATACGGTTACGCTCTGTTGATGTTGCTATGACGTTAACCCTCTCTCTGCCTTGGGGCTTGTAAGTGACATGATGTGAGGTTGTCTCCGCAGCTAGACCAAACTGGAGTTGTATGTTTACTTCACGAGACAAAAACTCCATCAGGAGCTCCAATTTGGTGCAAGCATTAGAATTAAAATGACCTGCGGCATAGTCTGTCCACCGCGCTCGCATTAAGGCAGTTAATTTTGATAAAATCGCTTGGAATAGCTCTGGTGACTCCAAATAAGCCCTATGATTTAGTAGTCTTATAGTTTGCACACAGTTGCGAACGCGGCAGGTGAATGTGTTTAGATCCTTACTTTCAGAACCCAGTTTAGGAAGTGCCCGAATCGAATTTATTTCTTGTAGAACTATGAGTTCAGGTCTAGCAAACGTCGTTTCTAACGCTACCATTACTTCGGCTGGATCCCGCGCAGACACGAGCAGCACCGCGACCGCCTCGCGCGCTACTCCGCGCAGCGCTAAGCCAATTCGCATTAGGTTGTCGGCGGGTGAATAGGTGCTCCTTGAATCCTCGTACATGCGTTTAAATACAAGCCAGTCCGTTGGCCTACCATCGAAGATAGGAAGATATCCGTCCCCAAACTTCTTCCGATTACCCTGTGTCAAAGATATAAGTATATCACCTAATCTAGCTAATTCATTAGTGGGCTGAGAAGAACAGGTGGCGACAGCGCCACTGCCTTGATGAGCGGTGATATTGGCGTCCGCGAACTTGTTACTTGCTTCCGCTGCCAATACTGGAACTCCGCTGGCACCGGCACAGCAGTTATGTACTGACGGGCCGTCCGCAGCCGCTGAGATATAATCACAGGATCCCAGAACCTTTAATATCGGGACTGTCGTCGCAAGTGGTTCTGTAACATGTGAAGCGGTAGGGTTAAAAACGGCATTGTAAGAATTATTGATGTTAGCTGTAGCTGTAGCATTAAGTTTATCATACTGTGCAAAAGGCGGAAAATCTGCTGGAGCAGAGCCGCCGGGACGTTCGACGATAGCCGCTACGTCCACCGGGGCGGTCCTGCCGGAATGCCCTTGCATATTAAGTGAGATAGAGTTATCTGTAATGCCTAATGTCGGTTCTGTACCTAGAGCCGAATCTACATCCTGACCTGCTTCAATCACTTCCGGGTATTCTATTTCGGTTTAGAGAAGGAATGGTCGCTCTTAACGCGGATATCCGCGAAATGTTCCCGCAGATAAAAATAAGGCCAAAAGACAGGGATGCTCAGAGATTCTTGTGGCGTGATTCTCCCGAGAAACCAATTACAATTTATAGAATGTCGTCGATGATATTTGGCGCGGCTTCTAGTCCTTTCACCGCTTTGTATATGAAAAATAAAAACGCTCTCGAGGCCCAGGATCAATTCCCAGATGCCGCGCGAGCTATCATCAACGACACGTACATGGATGACTATATCGGAAGTCTTGACACCATTGAGGAGGCAACGTTTCTCGCCCGTGACGTGATTTACGTTCACGAGCGCGCGAAGTTCGAAATTCGCAGTTGGGTTTCAAACAAGCCGTCAGCCTTGGACCTCGTACCTTTAGCTCTACGTTTGGCTCAACCTTCCGATATTGACCTCGGAAAATTTCCTGAAAATGTCCGCACGTTAGGATTGATTTGGCAGCCGTTAGCTGACACTATAAGTTTCAATTTAGGTTCTGCTCAAACTCTGCCAGATAGACTAACGAAGCGGGTACTTTTGTCTAACTTAATGAGGGTTTTCGACCCCTTAGGCTTCCTGTCCCCCTTAACTATAAGGGGCCGTATTATGTTTCAGGAAGCTTGGCGCACTGGCGCTGATTGGGACCAGGAGCTCCCTCAAATCTTAGTTGAAAAATGGAAAGCTTGGCGCTCGGACATGTCTTCAGTCCTAAATATGCACATTCCGCGTTGGTATATGAGGGAGGCCCTACCCACAGAGCGCGAGTTGCACTTATTTTGTGATGCGAGCGAGGACGCTTACGCGGCCGTGGCATATTGGCGATTTTCATATTCAGATAAAAGCGTGCAACTCGCGCTCATCTGTAGTAAAGTTCGGGTAGCTCCACTTTTACCAGTTTCCATACCGCGCCTAGAACTTCAGAGCGCTGTAATTGCTGCTCGGCTTGCGACCATGATTTGTGAAGCTCACAGACACAAACCCTCTCGTAGAGTGTTCTGGACTGACGCCCGAAATGTACTTGCTTGGCTTCGCAGCGATGCGAGAACGTTCAAGCCTTACGTGGCGCACAGATTAGCTGAGCTTCATGAACTCACGACGCAAGACGAGTGGCGCTGGGTTCCTTCCGCTCTTAACGTGGCAGACGACGGGACACGTGCGCGAACCGGAGAACTATCGAATCAAAGTAGATGGTTCACCGGGCCTAATTTTTTGTTATCTCAACCGGATGCGTGGCCGAAGGCACCTTGCGCCGTTGCAAAAATTATCACTAGTGAGCTTAAACCTAGTGCTAGACATCAGACTTTAGATACTACTCTCTCAGCTTACCCTGTTAGAGTAGTAGACTATCGTACATTCATTTCTGCTTATCCTGAAAGATTCAGTAGTTGGCTTAGGCTGTTGCGTGCTACCGCTCGAGCTCATAAGTTCATTAGAACCCTTAGGATTCACGCTCTTAGAAAAAGAGGAGTAGATGTTAGCCAAATCACTTGGGTTGCGGGTTCTATATGTTTGTTTATAAATATTGAAGTAAATGTACCGGGACCTTCTCGCGCTGTCGCTACAGCGCGTATGCTTGATGGCAATCGCACTAACTTTCCCCTGCTAACGGCAGAGGAATTGCAAGTCGCCGAGCTCCATGTCCTTCTCCAGTGTCAAGCGGACACATTTGCAGAGGAATTATCGTCACTCCGCTCCGCTGCACAAATACCTCGGGACAGCAAGCTGGCCAATACAAAGATTGTCATCGGAGAAGAAGGTCTCATTCGCCTGTCAGGTCGTATCGGCGCCGCTTCAGGAATCAGTCCTACCATGAAGAACTCAATAGTTTTAGACGGTAAAAAACATGCCGTGCGACTTCTAGTGCACCACTACCACAGAAGGTTCCTTCACGCCAACAATGAAACGGTTGTCAACGAGCTGCGGCAAAGGTTTTGGATTATGAAACTGAGAAGTACGGTACGAGCAGTAGCACACTCTTGCCAATTTTGTCGGATAAGAAAGGCCATCCCACTCGTACCACCTGTTGGAGACCTTCCTGAACTACGGCTTAATCATCATAAGCGTCCCTTCACATCAGTCGGTCTCGACTATTTTGGACCCATTAACATCAGTATTGGCAGAAGAATTGAAAAAAGATATGTGGCGCTCTACACCTGTATGACCACACGCGCCGTGCACTTGGAGATAGTGCATAGTCTGTCGGCTGACTCCGCACTAATGAGCCTTCGTCGCTTTATGGCGCGAAGGGGAACGCCCAGTGAGATTATTAGTGACAACGGCACTGCTTTTGTAGGCGCTAGCAGGATTTTGACTGAGTTGTACGGCCCGCCTGTCAGCGAATTTGCATCTAATACAGGTATTCGTTGGAAATTTATTCCCCCGGCTGCCCCTTCGATGGGCGGCGCATGGGAGCGTCTAGTACGATCTGTCAAAACCGCTTTGAAGGTCACTCTTACAGACAGGACACCAAAGGAAGAGGTATTTGCTACGTTGTTGGTCGAAGCGGAAGCCGTTATTAATTCTCGCCCACTAACGTATGTTCCATGCGAGCCCGAAGACCCCGAAGCTCTCACGCCTGCGCACTTTCTGCTTGGCAGCTCCTCCGGTCGGGTGGTCGAGAATCAACTATCGGATGGAGACCTGGTAGGACGAGCGGACTGGAGAAGGGCATTACGCCTCGCCGACCACTTTTGGAATCGATGGGTGAGAGAATATCTTCCATGTTTAAATGTCAGACCTATAGGAGGAGACAGTGGTCAACTTGCTGTCGGGGATTTAGTTTTTATAGCAGATGGAAACCTACCGAGAGGAACGTGGCCCAGAGGAAGAATTTCGGCAGTTTTCCGAGGCCCGGATGCGCAAGTAAGAGTGGCAGAAGTTACCACCCCCCACGGCACGCTTCGACGACCAACACGGAAGCTAGTGCGGTTGCCAGTTTAAAAAAGGGGACGATGTTGCGTACTGGCAGTTTTATATATTTTCTTTTGATAAATGTCTTTTGTTTTTTATATGTCAGTCTAGTCTTGTCTTTTAGCTAATAAACTTTCACCTGGTTTTATATTTGCAGCTAATTATTTCAGCCCACAGCTCCTCAACAGGTATCAAGGGAAGTTATCATGCGTAAGTCTGCCTCAATTCTGAGGAGAGTGCGGGGGAGCTCCAACGGAATCCTGAAGATGTATTCAGAGAGACTGGACTCCATCCTGCTTGGCAAAGTCAAAGTCAAAATCATTTATTGCATATGAGTACACTTGGTACATTTATACACGTCATTTTTTTTATCGACTACCGCTTCCTAGGTGTTAGCGCTGTGAAGAAGAAACGGCGCAACAAACTTCACGCAACACATCTTTTAAAAATCAAGTTTGCATACAAATAATAAAGATTTTGCGAAGCTGGATTAACATTAGTACCAGGCATCTTTGTCATTCAAATAATCGTTTATTTTATAATAGGCTTTCTTACAAAGTTGTTTTTTAATGTGAATCTTAAACTTTCTGTCCGTCATATTTAAGATTTCCTCTGGTAGTTTGTTGTAGAAGCGTATACATTGCCCCGTGAACGATTTGCTGACCTTACTTAGTCTTAACCCTGGTAAAACAAGTTTATTTTTATTTCTTGTATTATAACTATTATTGTCACAGTGCCTCAAAAAGAGAGATACATTTTTTCTGACATATAAAATATTATCTAAAATGAATTGACCAGCTACTGTTAATATGCTTATTTCTTTAAACTTTTCTCTTAATGAGTCTCTACAACGCAGGATATAGGCAGGTTCACTGATTTACATGTTAGTAGTGCAACGCGGTGAGCCTGTTAGGCGCGGGGGGGGGGGCCTCAGTCCTTATTTCTATTCTCAATTATAATTATTGTACTAACTTTGTTTCTAAGTAGGTATTACTAACAAAATATGGACTTTGTGTCTGAATTAAATGAACTTTTATTTTTTTTATTTTTATTTATTTATACACAGGCTACAAAGGGCTTGTTCCCAAGGCCGTGAAACCTATAATAAAAAAAACGTCGGTACCCCTGAGAAACTATCCACAACAAGAGGCCACGTGACACAGGTATTTCGTTTCACCATATAGCTACGAGGCCGCTCCCAGGATCCATTAGCGTGTCTGCACGCAACCAGGGAATTCTAGGCCACAGTAAGTGGAGTTATTGCTGGAAACTTGATGGTTTCTGGCATGGAATTTGGTTCATGTTGAATTGCTGCTCCTAATATTTATAAACATATACAAAAAACTACTGGACCAATTTCAAAAATTCTTTCACCATTAGAATGCTACATTATCCCTGAGTAACATAGGCTATATTTATTACTATAAAAAATTAGGGATCCCTTATAAAACTTCAATAATGTAACCCGAGGTGTAAATTTTTTTTATCGGTCTTTCAACGTTGCTACGGAAACGATGATAGAACAAAAACATTTCCTACAATAATAAAGAACATATACATATCTACTAGGGGCAGGAGTGGGACGGGGAGCGAATTCACGCGAGCGGAGCCGCGGGCACAGCTAGTTTAATAATATATTTTTTTAAGGATGTTTTGGCTTGGTTACAAGACCTTTAAGCCATGTCTTATTTTGAGTCACTGCACATATCACTTTATATTTTGATAAAGGTGTTTTTAAGTAACTACTCGTATATATTGGACTATATAAAGCATTCTTTGTTGTTCAATAAATCGATCAAGCGGCGGTAGGTATTATTTGACACTTGCACTTCATTAATTTTACTGGCAAGGACGAGCCTGTCCAATGAAATCTGTCGCATGCTAAAATTAAATGTTCAATGTCGCCGACAGCGTTATTACAACTTGTGCACGTATTACTTTGTATAATTCCAAGCCTGGACAGATGTGCAGGTGTGGTGGTGTGTCCAAAACGGAGTCTATTTATCGTGGTAAATCCTTATATTTAGCGTAATGCATGGACAAAGCATAATTCAGACTATTGTCACTTCTAAAAACTGTAACGGTATTTATACAACAAAGTGTATAATAATTATATTGTCCAAAAACAATATCTAAAACTATACATAGAAGGTTTGGATATGTTTTATATACACCGAGATATAAATAATATTAAGTAATTAAACTCTGTAGTATTCCACTACAAAGACCAGGATTAGAGAGGGCCCCACCTGCTTATGTCAGCTTTGTTACTTGAGCGAGTAACAAAGCTGACATTGGGGCGCGCCGCGCGACCTCTGACCCCGTTACCGAGCCCTTACCACCTGCCAAAACGTACTGCACCTACCCAGCTCAGTACGTTACACGTGAACAGCTGGCGTATTAAGGTCTGCCTTAAGTAAGTCACGTGGTTTCCAACAATGGTTTAATTGTATTGCGATGAATTCCTGTTAAAGATTAAATTTAAGTTGATTATCCACTTTAAGCTCTGATGTAAGCTTGTTTAGTTCATCCAAAACACGGGCAGTCTTTAAAAAATAGGGCAAGCGGCATTGATAATGTTACTAATATTATGTTAAAGTTTGGATATTTAGATGTTTGGATGTTTGTTACTCAATCGCGCTTCAACCACTGGACGGATCGGCATGAAGCTTGGCACACATATAGAGGTTAGGTTAGTTGAAATAGGACATAGGATAGTTTTTATCCCGAAAAAACATCTCATTCCTACGGGAAATACATAATAATTTACGAAGTTACGTTGCCCACGCGGACGAAGCCGCGGGCAACAGCTAGTACTAAATATTACTAAGTTAAGGGGTTAAGGCGCGACACTCACCTCCCCTCGTCAGATTATCGTCGTCCGCAAAACAAAGCACGATTGGCAGTACGAGCGATCGATTTTAGTTGGAAAGAGAAGCATTTATGTTAACGTACAACGTTGTCCTCTCGATTGTGCTGGGTGCAGCAGCCAGCGTTACTATTATTAACATCCATATTTATCTATTATAATCTGTTTTTACCGGATCTTATAAATACATAGTCTTTAAGCGCACAATTGAGTGACACATACCTATGTCCACATTTGACTTATTTCATTGAACTGTAATGTTGTGTGTAAAATAAAATGCATTGCATTTCCCTTGTATACGTAAGATAAGGCATTGTAAAGAACCTCAAAACAAAAAGAAGAGGCGAGATTTGAGAAATATTCCACCAGAAGCGTGCCAACCGCGACAATGGTCAGCGCAAACAAAAAACATCACTTTCACCTGATAATAGTACTCACGTTTGATTGCGTAACGCTCGCCGCAAAGTTATTTTGTATCACGCTGGTAATAAGAACAGAATTGAGAAACGTGCCTGGGTCAAACAAGCCCAGTGACGTCACCACTTAAGCAGTGATCGCAATTACTTGACTTGCGACGTCATATAAAAAAGTTGCTCTTACTTTCTAAATGTCCTTTAGGATTTTGCCAATGACAAGACAAGTCATCATCCGGTTATTTTTGTCTCCACTGCAGGAGCAAACCCCTCTCTCATCTTCCGGAGACCGATGGATTATTTGGCCTACACTCCCCGCGCTGGCCAGACGGGTTGGGGAGGCCTGATTGATGTTTTATAATGTATTCCCTCAGTCGCCTTGTACGACATCCACGGGAAGAGTTGGAGTGGTCCTATTATACTCTACCGGAAACCACAAGACAAGTGTATAGGACAAATACAAAGATGTAGAGCACGTTTTAACGGGGTAAAATTGTGGGTTATGCCACTAGGGCACCGAGGGAGTGGTCGTTCGGGTCAAAGGACATCACCATAACTTTTATATGTGGAATATCCACGTGCAATCCCACTAATATTATAAATGCGAAACTTTGGATGTTTGTTACTCAAACACGCTTCAACCACTGGACGGATCGGGATGAAACTTGGCACACGTAGGTCCTGGAATAGGACATAGAATAGTTTTTATCGCGAAAAAACATCGCATTCCCACGGGAAAGACATAATAATTTGTGATGTTAAGTCGTCCACGCGGACGAAGTCGCGGGCAACAGCTAGTCCTGTATAAAGCCCAAATAAGAAGTTACTATGTTGTCAGACCCTTTCTTGAGGTCCTGCTACTAACCCCGCCCTAAGTTTATCAAAACTTAAGTACGGTTTATCTATAATAATACCACAAGCTTTTCGGTGAAGGAAAACATCGTGAGGAAACCTGCATATGCCGAAGAAGAAATTCTAAGACGTATGTGAAGTCCACCAAATCGGCTTGGGGAACCGTCCGTGGTTTCCGGTAGAGTAGAATAGGACCACTCCAACTCTTCCCGTGGATGTCGTACAAGGCGACTAAGGGAATACATTATAAAACATCAATCAGGCCTCCACAACCCGTCTGGCCAGCGCGGGGAGTGTAGGCCGAATCCTCCGTCTGTCTCCGGCAGGTGAGAGAGGGTTGTGCTCCTGCAGTGGAGACAAAAATAACCTGATGATGATAATGAACCGTCGGTGGTCAGGAGTTTTGACTGTCGTATACACTTGTTCGTGGACAGCTGATGACCGAATGCAAGGGTATGCTAAGCGAGAGAAACGCCTGTTCGTCTATATCATAAAAAGTGATTGAACCGCAATGGATTATTTAAATTCTGTAATGTTGCAGTTTTTTTAACGTCTAAATATTACGTGGAATCGTCGCTGAAGTACTTACATCACAAGTACTCTCTTAGAGCAACACGGGCCGCCGCTGACTCGATCAGTGTAGCTTTAAGTCGTGGCGTGGACCATCCTCGTTTGAGAGTAAAAAAGCACCGCTAAAAAGTAACAGTGGACGAACAACTTTCGCTCGTGTATTACAAAACTTGGGGTAACTTTCTACGCATGCGCGCACGCTCGGGACCTTTGAAACAAAAAGTCTGCAAGGAACGGGTTCCGTCAATTATTATTTTTCCGTAAATAACGGTTAGAGGTATCGAGTTGAAATTATTACCAAATACAGACCCTACAGCCTCATAATCCTGTCATAGTCACGTTTTTAACTCAATGCCCCAAAAAGATAGGGCCTTTCAAAGAGTATTTTTATACAAACAGACTCAATGACTGATATATAAAAACCTATATAGGCATAGAATCCTACTAATATTATAAACGCGAAAGTTTGTAAGTATGGATGGATGTTTGTTACTATTTCACGTAAAAACTACTGAATGGATTTTAATGAAACTTTACAATAACATAGCTTATACATCAGAATAACACATAGGCTACAATTTATAAAGATATTGTGTAAATTGTCCAAAATATCAAGTAAGTAGGAAAAAATCTACCATCTGCGAGCTATTCTGGCGTGCGCTGCCAAAACTGCTAGAGTTACACATATGTAATAATGTATGATGGAAATGTTTATCTTAAATAGTCCTACATAAAAGCTACTCGAAATACTAATCGTGCGCAGACGAAGTCGCGGGCACCAGCTAGTAAGTACAGAAGGCACTACCAAACGACAGACCTACAAAATTCAATGCAAGAATTTTATCCTTATTAGTTCTCTTGACTCACAACTTACGAACAATGAGTCGTTCCATTCATTGACAGCTAACTCATATGTCATTCACTTAGATGATTCATCAAATCGTACATTTGAAATCTAGGACAATAGTTACCAGAATTAATAAGAAACATAAAACGCCTAGATGTAAATGTGTAAGCTACTATATATTATTGTATCTTTGTTTTTATTGTGAAATAAAGTATAATTGAATTAATAAAATAATAAATAAATAAATATGTCAGACATTCACACGAATTATCCAGTCCCAAACTAGGCAGAGCTTACGTCATGTCTTCTCATCGCGTATGCCACAGTGCCTGAAGACAAATGTTTTCAACCAGTGCGTCCTACCCGTAATGACCTACGGCGCCGAAACGTGGACACTGACAGTGGGACTAGTTCGAAAACTGAAGGTCGCTCAGCGGGCTATGGAAAGAGCTATGCTCGGAGTTTCTCTAAGGGACAGGATCCGAAACGAGGTAATCCGCCAGAGAACTAAAGTTTTCGACATAGCTCAAAAAGTTAGTACGTTGAAGTGGCAGTGGGCTGGTCACATCTGTCGGAGAACCGATAACCGTTGGGGTAAACGAGTTCTCGATTGGAGACCGCGACTCGGCAAGCGTAGTGTGGGACGCCCCCTGGCTAGATGGAGTGACGATCTGCGTAGGGCAGCTGGCAGAGACTGGATAAGAAGAACCGAGGATCGGGTTCAGTGGCGCGCCTTGGGAGAGGCCTATGTCCAGCAGTGGGCTCTTACAGGCTGATGATGATGATGATGATGAAACTAGGCAGAGCCTGTGGTATGGTTACTAGATAACGGATAGACATACTTAAATAAATATATAAACATCCAAGACTTGGGTACAAACATTCATATTCATGATACGAACATTTGCCCCTAGCGGGATTTGAACCCGCAACCTCCGCCGTAGCAGTCCGAGAGCTACCCGTTCCGCCACGGAGGTCGTCAAATTGAATTGAAAACGTCAGATTTTTTATTTCAATCATGTTTAAACATCATCATCAGCCTGAAAGAGTTAACTGCTAGACATAGGCCTCCCAAGGTGCGGCAATGAAACCGATCCTCGGTTCTTCTCATCCAGTCATCAGACAGGCTCATCCTTCTCGCGAGTTGTTGCTTTGTATCGATGTTACTGTAAGTCGAGTTTCGTCGTCGCGTCTCATAACGTCGAGTAGTTGTTACATCGAGTTTCTTATCGGCGAGTACGGTTTTCAAGTAAATCCAATTATTGGTATAGATGTTCAGAAATTTGTGGGGCAGATCGAAGTATTTTTAAACATTTATACATAATTCAGTAAACGTTGTATTTATCATTAGACTCGAGCGCGAGAGGTCGTGTGTTCGATTCCCACTGAGGACAGACAACTTTGAGCAAGTTGGTCCCGGTCTGGATGTTATATTTGTGAATTGTTGTATCCTCGTTTAATTGCCATAGCACAGGAGAAAATCCTAGTTTGGGATTAGACAAGTGTATGTATATACGTATGCGTATATGCAATATTTATTTATTTAATATCAACTTTTACCAAAACATATAAATAATAAATATCTCAGACATTCACACCATGGTTTGGTTTGGATGCCGTGTGGTTTCCGGTAGAGTAGAATAGGACCACTCCAACTCTTCCCGTGGATGTCGTACAACGCGACTAAGGGAATACATTATAAAACATCAACCAGGCCTCCCCAACCCGTCTGGCCAGAGCGGGGAGTGTAGGCCAAATCCTCCGTCTGTCTCCGGCAAATGAGAGAGGTTTGTGCTCCTGCAGTGGAGACAAAAATAACCTGATGATGTACATTCACACCAATTATCCAGTCCCAAACTACGCAGAGCCTGTGGCATGGTTACTAGATATATATGCAAATTATATATAACTTACGCGATAACTGCATTTCTTGTATTGGAAAGGCTTTAAAAATATGTGGCGGATGTTCACACGATCATGTCCGCAGGTTCTACTTAACATGTGTTTTAATTTAAAAACATATTAAGTAAAACCTGCGCAAATGTATTTCATCATCATCATCAGTCTAAATACGTCCACTGCTGGACATAGGCCTCCCCGATAGAATACCACTTTTGGTAAGTTGTCCATTGGGGGATTTGCCATAATCACCACGCTTGGCAGGTGGATTGGTGATCGCAGTAATGAGCTTAACATACACACACAGGAGAACGCTGGTGCCCGTCCTTGGTGCAATCCCTTAGTCGCCTTGACGATACCCACGGGAAAGACAGGGGTGGCCTATTCTAAGTCGGGAACCACGCGGCAAATGCATTTAAAACTTTTAAATCACAAAAGAATCGAAAATCATATCAACCCTGGTAGGAAGACCAAAGAAAAGGTTGATAGATGACATCGTAAATGAGGATGGAGTAACGTGGACCAGAAAAACAAAGAACAGGAAGGAGTGGGAGAAACTGGGGGAGGACTTCGCTCGGAAAAGGGCAGATAGAAATACAAGTACATAAATAAAATGAATGCCGTGTGGTTTCCGGTAGAGTAAAATAGGACCACTCCAACTCTTCCCGTGGATGTCGTACAAGGCGACTGAGGGAATACATTATAAAACATCAATCGGGCCTCCCCAACCCGTCTGGCCAGCGCGGGGAGTGTAGGCCAAATCCTCCCGTCTGTCTCCGGCAGATGAGAGGGTTGTGCTCCTGCAGTGGAGACAAAAATAACCTGATGATGAAATAAAATAAAGAAGGTGGCCGGAAGCGGCTGGATGCGGAGGGCGGGGGACCGGGTGTGGTGGCGTTCATTGGGGAAGGCCTATGTCCAGTAGTGGACGTATTTAGGCTGATATTATGATGATGATAAATAAAATAATAATTATACTTACTTATTAATTGAAATAATTTAAATAAATATATACTTATTAATGTAAAATGTTAGATGCAATCAATTAAGGCTATTTTTATTTTATTTTATCAACCATACGTTCGTAACGTAAACTTAATGCTCACGCCTTGGTCCCAGAGGGGTAGGCAGATACGATGTATCGCCACTTTGCGCACTTTATCAACCATGGTACAGGTATTTGTAAAAGTGAAACAAAGCAGTAGCCTCGCTGTAGGTATTTCAGCGTATGACATCGACAGGAGGTCGGAGGACCGGGTGTGGTGGCGTTCATTGGGGAAGGCCTATGTCCAGCAGTGGACATCTAAGGGCTGATATGGTGATGATGATGATGCCATCGATTGTCGAAGCGTCTTCTATCCAACATCTGATGATACAAGTACTTGTAGAGCACTGTATTTCAGTACATATTCATTTGACATACAGTTGTTAGTCCTGTGCCAGCGATAAATATCAGTAAATCCCTTGGAGTCAGTCTGAGTTGTACTTATGATGTAGTGGATGGAACCTCTGTCGGTCGGGCCCCAGTCGACAGTTAGCCGTGACGTCACCTGTCTGAGGGCAACGACCTCGGTCATAGAGCAAGTCGATTACAGGTGGTGAAGCATTTCCTAAAAGCATCAAACGACTTGTTGTGTATTTCTTATATACTTATAATACAAAGGTTGTCTGAAATCGCTATTAGCGATAAGGCCGCCTAGATTTACTAATGTAAGCTACTTTATTATTATATCAGTATACTTTTTATCGTGTGATAAAGAGTAATTGAATAATGAAGAAGGTGCAGCTGATGGAGGTGGCCGGAAGCGGCTCGATGCGGAGGGCGGAAGACTGGGAGTTGTGACGTTCATTGGGGAAGGCCTATATCCAGAAGTGGACGTCTAAAGGCTGATATGATTAATAATAAAAGGATACCATGACTGACTATATGAGCGACAAGTCGAAAATATGAGTTATTGAAGGATTTAATGAACCAGTATGTCGCATAACTTTTAAAGAGAACTCATTTGATCGATTTCCATCGATTAATACTCCCAAAAGACTCCTAATGCAGACAAATCTGTCGAAGTGCTGAGGGGACTGCACGCTGATTGGCTCAGTCAAGGTCGCGTCACGCCATGATTGGTCGGAACTAACATGAAGTTTGACGTGTTACCAGAAAGTGTTCGCTTGAGGTTTCTATGGGTATATTAGTGAATATTTTGCAAAAAGTTTACCTCTTACTTAGCAGTTACGTCTACGTCTATCACGGAGCGAAAAGCGGGCGCAAAGTGGCGATACATGGTCACTGCCTACGGAGTGAGTATTGTGAATGTATGTTTCTTAAAACCGACCACTAAAGACGAATTTTCAATACATAAATGTTAGAAACCACAAGAACCAAGTCGCGTTCAATAGCTTACTAATTAAGTCAACAAAATCACTTCTGAGCAAGACACAAGACATTACCCTAAATCGTTCGTCTTGCGAATTATCAGACCTTTTGACGAAGAGTGACGACCTTTTCTGTTCCATTCTAAGCAGCCACCAGGCACTTGCCTTCGAATACAACATGACCGAAAGGTTATAAAGAAATCCGGTAAGGGCGTAAAAAAACCTTTAGTGACCCGTTTTGTAGACTATAAAACGAACTAAACTTTATCTTGACTCTCGGCATAGAATCTTACTAATATTATAAACGCGAAAGTTTGTAAGTATGGATGGATGTTTGTTACTCTTTCACGTAAAAACTACTGAATGGACTTTAATGAAACTTTACAATAATATAGCTTATACATCAGAATAACACATAGGCTACAATTTATAAAGATATTGTGTGAATTGTCCAAAATATCAAGTAAGTAGGAAAAAATCTACCATCTGCGAGCTATTAAGGCATGCGCTGCCAAAACCGCTAGAGTTACACATACGTAATGTATGATGGAAATGTTTATCTTAAATTGTTCTACAAAAAAGCTACTCGAAATACTAATCGTGCGCAGACGAAGTCGCGGGCTCCAGCTAGTACTAAATATTACTACCTAAAGAGTCATGCGGGGCTCTGTTGATATGGACACGTATTTCCCTAGCTAACCGTGGTACCACAACGTGTCTCAACACGAAGGCGGCGATGTTGTTCGCCACACATCACGCCAAGTGGTATCACGGAGCGAAAAGTGGACAAAGGAGAGTCGCTTTGCGACGTTTGAGCACGCAAGTGGTGATGCATCGTCTCTGCTTACCCCTCTAAGACCAGAGCGTGAGCATTATGTATATGTATGTGTGTAAAGAAGCGAAAATCACATCCCCCGCTAGTTTCCCCAAAGGACCACCTACCAAAAGTGGCGTTCTATTGCAGAGGTTTATGTACGCAGTGGATGTATTTCTTGCCGTGTGGTTTCCGGTAGAGTAGAATAGGACCACTCCAACTCTTCCCGTGGATGTCGTACAAGGCGACTAAGGGAATACATTATAAAACATCAATCAGGCCTCCCCAACCCGTCTGGCCAGCGCGGGGAGTGTAGGCCAAATCCTCCGTCTGTCTCCGGCAGATGAGAGAGGGTTCTGCTCCTGCAGTGGAGACAAAAATAACCTGATGATGATGACATCCATCATTTCGGCTAATGATGGTATGTGAGTGGTTCCTCAAATCAAAGTCAAAGAATAATTGCAAAAGTCCGTGAAACTAGGCCTTAAAATTATAAAAAAAAAGTGAAACAACGTTAATTCAGCGCCATCTACTCCCAACTAAAAGTACTACCTCAAATTATGTAGTAGGATAGGTTTTTTTGCATTCCTCAGTTCGCGTATAATCTTTGGCGTCATGTCGACCATAAACCATAACAGATCGGCTTTGTGTGCCGGCGCGTACGTTTCGGTGGTCATTGGGGATTATAATTACACGCTGGGTACACCCAGCATCGGATGTAGGGGCCCGGCCGGTGGACTATGAATTACACCATTGAATAATGGTGGTTTTAAATGGTAGCTTTCGTTAAATCGTATTTGGAGATATAATTTGCTGCCCTTGGTTTAATTCTTTTTTAAGATCTACTCATTATTGTGCTCTGAGATAGATCATATTTTTTATGGGTATTTGCTCCTTTATATTGATTCCTCCAGCTAGTATAGTATACAGGAAATTGGGACTACATATTTCATTCGAAACCAATAGTCATACGAGAACCAACGCTATTTGCGTCTCGGTAACATATACGTAGAAGGGTCACCGGCAGCAAAAACAGGTTTGTATTACCACGTAAACTTTGCGGTCCACTTCGGAGCAACATCTATCATTTAATTTGTTTACGAGACGCAGTTTGGAATTAAATATATAGGAAAGGCTGCCTTAAGATTTATTTTCTTTTTCTTATTACATTTAAATTTTATAAGAGTTATTAATTACGAACATTTTCCTACAATCTCTCTGGCATAATGTTTTCTACCCAAAGGTTGTCTGGAAGAAATCGCTTAAAGCGATAAGACCGCCTAAATTGTACTATTTGTAACTTTTATAACGTGTAACTGTATTTGTTTGTGCAATAAAGTGTATTGTATTGTATTGTAAATATTACAATATGTTCTTGGAATTTACAATTAACCGACAGGATTAAATCAGGTCACATAGTAGCCGGTACTCAGTAACATACATTATTATTGGACTCGATTCTGAAGGCACAATGTTAAAATTTGACAGCACTAAAACTGTTGCTATCCTTGTCACACAGTATTATGAAGATAAAGACGAAACCAATTTTAGCGCTGTCAAATTTTAAATGTGTGCCTTCAGAATCGGGCCCTATATGTAGATATTCTAAGTTATTGTCTCGTCTGGCCAGCAAAATCAAAATGGCCAGATGGACCGAGGAGTCTAAGCGGTCGGAGGTCAGGGATACAGAGAGAAACCGGCGGACTACCCGAGCGGTGCCGCCTTTATCGTCCATCACCAGCGGAAACGAGCCCACGCGGAGTTCTAACCGCCTCTGGTGGGGTGGTTATTATAATTATTGTCTCGTCTGGTCAAATCCTACTAATATTATAAACGCGAAAGTTTGTAAGTATGGATGGATGTTTGTTACTCTTTCACGTAAAAACTACTGAATGGATTTTAATGAAACTTTACAATAACATAGCTTATATACATCAGAATAACACATAGGCTACAATTTATAAAGATATTATGTGAATTGTCCAAAATATCAAGTAAGTAGGAAAAAATATACCATCTGCGAGCAATTCTCGCGTGCGCTGCCAAAACCGCTAGAGTTACACATATGTAATGTATGATGGAAATGTTTATCTTAAATAGTCCTACAAAAAAGCCCGCCACAGTATATATCTATATCTTATGTATAAGCCATTATAGCCAAAATAGTGAACCACAACTACAATAAAAATTGATAATTTATTTCAAATGCACATTTGATAGTAATAAATTGATTCCTAAATCCCGAAAAAACATCCCATTCCTACGGGAAATACATAATAATTTGTAATGTTAAGTTGTCCACGCGGACGAAGTCGCGGGCAACAGCTAGTATGTGCATATAGAGGCATCAACCACAGCTTCTAAACGTGAAATCAGACGCAGCAGCCCGGACTCCTAGCTCCTGCGCACTTCTTAGTAGACCTGCAATCATTGCAGACGAAAATAAACGTCGTACCCTCATCTTTAAACGCTGTGTAAAGAAATCGTCTGCAATTTCTCATACATTTACACACAATGTTCCGACGACAATGGCTCTCTAATGTTAGCATTGTTTCAAGACTTTCTTCGACAGTTAGGGTAGAGCTACACACAAGGCATTCGCATTACGGCGGTTGAATGACAAGCGTAGGCAAAACGCCGCGTCGGGCGTTGTGGCGCGCCACGAACAAACCGGTGCTGCCAATTGGCGGGTAGCTTCGGCTGATTTTATGATGACGGGTATTTCAGTTGACAATACTGTCATTGGCATAATTATTATCTGTGATGATAGACCACACAAAAAAATGCCTGGGAATTCCCACTCGGGCAAGTGTAACTTTGGCAAACGGACATAATCAGAATTATTTCATTCTGTTGTTGTTTGACAATGCCACTTCACATAGAAATGCCATGTATTTCCAAAAGACGCTTTAATGCTAGCCATATATAATAGTAAATTGTATCATAATAAGGGAGCAAAATAATATTCTTACGGCGAGGGCGCTTTTTTGAATCCAGAGCGAAGTGGCGTATTCTTTAGTAGAATCCTGAACGTAGCGAGGGATTCAAAGTACGTTGCCCGAGGCAAAAATATGTTTTGCGCGGCGAGCTATAGTGGTATTCAACCCTTATTGCTCATTTGTGACTTAATTCAATGACATTATACCATTCGACGAAGATTTTATTTTGTCATAAATACATGCCCATAACAAATGTTTTTTTTTTATTTGGCTATGTTTGTGCAAAACATTGTCAAAGCGCCAACATTACACTGTATCAAAATGAAATATCTTTTTTTAAAGATTTAATATTTTAAGTAAGTTTATATTTCGGATAACAATGATCCATAATTGTTAGTATGCATTTAAGAAACTATGTTAGTATCAAAAAAAACTTAACCTATTCTATTATTGTTAACAATCACATCCACCCCAATGACATGTGAAGAAAGGGGCTGTCAAATCATTATTAAGTTTCATCATAAGGTTATTTTCGTCTCCACTGCAGGAGCACAACCCTCTCTCATCTGCAGGAGACAGATGGAGGGTTTGGCCTACACCCCCCGTGCTGGCCGGACGGGTTGGGGAGGCCTGATTGACGTTTTATAATGTATTCCCTCAATCGCCTTGTACGACATCCACGGGAAGACTTGGAGTGGTCCTATTCTACTCTACCGGAAACTACACGGCAAATTAAGTTCCATAAATGGCGCTAAAGCAGTTATTGAACTTCGAAATAGACAATTATTAGATAATTTAGGTTTCACTCTAACATAATTAGTATCATCAACTGTGGCAGTACTGCAGTGATGTCATAGAGTCAGCGAAGACCTAGCGGAGAGCAGCACAGTGGATTTTTCACCGACAATTTTGCCTTTGAAAGTGTTAAGAATAAAGTTCAAAATTGCATAGTGTAAACTGTATCCAGTGTCCCGCATTTGAACTTTATTGAAACACCATTAAAGACTATTATTTCTCATCCAGAACTGCGCTGACCCTAAAGACGCACGTGCACATCGCTTTGTGAAACAGCGTCGTAAACGTTTTGTGATATTCTCAGTTTCGTGTGTGAATATTTGTCGTATTACGTCATCGTGACCTGTCATGCCCATGATGGTTTACAAATGTGGCGGTCACGCCTCCGCGGTTTGGAAAATATATTTCTTTTTAACGGAGGACTTTAAAATAGAGGCTCTATTTAGAAACGTATAATCATTAGAGTGCATTTCCGAGTCTAAAAGTGGACTTCGAATAAAAAATCAAACGACTCAAGAGCCTGACACCTGGGAGTCTTCTTTGCTATATATAAGTAGGGCATGATCCGATCCTTATTTCTCGTTTAAGGAAATACCAGTACCAGTTTACCAGTTCAACGACTAGTAGTTTTTAGTAAAAATTGTTTCTGCATGGCAACTCGCATATATAACAAACTTCCTGACAGTTTTAAAGACAAAACATTACAATTATTTAAGAAAAACTTATTTAACTTTTTATTGGATAAATGTTACTATAACGTAAATGAATTTATTAACGATAGAAAAATATAAATGTATAAGAATGCTCCGATAATCTTAAATACTTGACAGTTGCAATATTTGGTAATTTATATTTGTATTTCAATTCTAATCTTTTATTTTATTTATTAGACATACAGAACTGATTACATTTTAGCTCTGGACGGTAACCCGAATAGTGTTATTGTATATTACCTATGTGTTATTAATATTTGCACGCTGTAGTTCGGCAGAATATGTAGGAAACATTACCCTTAATATGTCATTGTATCACCATATTCTAGGCAAATAAATTTCATTTCATTTACGTTTTACTGTCACAAGACACGAGGGGAAAGCGCGAGATGCGGGGAGTTACTCCGAACCTATTCGAACGTCATTACCTTAGTTTATGATTAGTGCATAACAATATAATAGGAGTCGGGCGAGCCATCGTGAACTGGGGGGCAATTCCACTATTTTAATAAAAAAATAAATAAAAATAAAAGAGAATTTATTCAACGACATCATTCAGTTCAACAATTAAGTATTTGTAAGTAGTACATAGTCAGATGAATTGGTCGATGCCTCAGCGAAACGCTGCTTTTCAGGCGTCGCCATTATGATTATACATCGCTAAAATCGAAGCTAGGGAAAAAGGAGTGGTGATCGTTATCTCAACATTTATCGTTCGTTTAAACAAAAGTTACGTTTAAGTTTCAGTTGTTAACATACGATATTTTGACAGCAATGCGTCTCGTTTTTACCTGAGACAACTGTCAAAATGTAGAAAAAACGTTCGTTCCATCTACGTCTGACGTTAGCTACGGCTGAAACGCAGCTGGAGTACGAATAGTGTTGAAACTTGCGTTTTGCGCGAAAATGCGTTAGTAGAATGGGCCCCCTGTATCAAATATCAGTCCTTGCTTAATGTAATAATGGCAGGAGAGACATTAGGGTCCGACGAAGACGTCCTAGTCATTACAGATTATCGACAGCCTTATAGCACTTTTGAAACGAAAACGTCAATCATTTAGTTGAAGATTGGCACAGATCGGAGATAAAAGCAACAACCAAGGGGAGGCTTCGTTTCCCTGTAGACTTAGAGCATCACGGGGCCGGTCGACAGCGATAGTGCACTTCACAGCCAGAGAATCCCACTAATATTATAAATGCGAAAGTTTGGATGTTACTCAATCACGCTTCAACCACTGGACGGATTGGGATGAAACTTGACATACATGTAGGTTGGTCCTGGAATAAGATATAGGATAGGTTTTATCCCGAAATTTTATAATATTATTGGGATACAATTCACGAAGTCATCCAACGCTACTTTTCTGATGGAATAATATATGCACACATTGAAGATTAGTACATAACGATAGAACAATATAACGCATACAATGACATGTAAGCTTGGAAAAAGCCGCCACTTTTCGATACATGACCAGTGGCCTTGTACCTTTGCTAGAGGGGAAAACTTGATTATGTCGACTCTCCTCCAGTGTTGCTTTAAGCGTGCAGAAGACACTCAAGTTAGAATGTTGATTGAACATCAGTGTTGACAGTCAAAAGCAATAGGCGTAATCGTCTACTGTGGAGCTAAACAAAAGATAGGGTAACGCCAGACTGGGTGGAAGACTGACAGACAATTTAATGCTGTCGTTAGCATAATTAATCGTTCTTTATTACAAGAGATGAAGGGAGATGGACCAAAAGGGTAACATTGTGGGAGGAAACGTCCTAAAGGAAGACCCCACACGAGATGGGAAGATGACGTTACTAAAACGGCTGGCCCTCGCTGGCTGCAAGTAGCCGAAGATAGAGTTAAATGGAGTTCTTTGGAGGAGACCTTCACCTGCGGAGTAGTTCTTGCAGATTAATATCATAGATTAAAAGTATTGTAAATATTGAATTTATGTTATGCAAGAAATAAAAGGCTTTTTTTATTTTATTTTATTATTTATATATTATAAGAGAAATTTAACCGGTTTTAGTTAAAGACAATATTACTCACGAAATTGAAAAAGATAAATATATCAAAAAGCAAAAATAACGCAGATTTTTTTTTTTAAATCAAGCATTCGATTAAAACGACCTCCGTGGCGGAACGGGGTAGCTCACGAACTGCCACGCCGGAGGTTGCGGGCTCGAATCCCGCTGGGGGAAAATGTTCGTATGATGAACTAGCAAACGCCCGAGGCTTCGCCCGAGTGGAGCAAGTTTCTATTTCCCGAGGGAACCATTTTTCCCAAAGGTAAACATGAACCTATGTATGTATGTACATATACATATGTTATGTGTAATAATCAAAAACTATGGTGATGAGTTAAATAGTCGAGCCGATAAAGCGTAAAAAACAGATAAATAAAAAACACAAAAACTCTATAGATATTAAAGCTGTTACCCGAGGCTTCGCCTGCTTAGGAAAGGGTTTGTTCCTAGTCTGCAAAAAAACATGGCAAACCAAGCTGTCTAACAGTGAATACCACATCTTAATCCACTTAGTGGTTTTGGAGAAGAATGTGGTGACGTTATCATTATCACAAATTATGTAACCGACGTGTTTACTAATGTTTTCATCGTTTTATACATATAATATAGTTCATCATCAGCGGGGCGCTCCACCATGCGCGCGTCTATCCGCGGTCTCCACTCCAGAACGTGTCTACCTGAGTGCGTCGGTTCTGCGGCAAATGTGGCAAGCCCACTGCCACTTCGGCTTGCTAATCCTTTATTATTAATCTTTTATTCGCTAAACCTTTAAATGTATCTATAGGTTGAGAAAATACTTTTGAATTCTTTTGATCTCCATTTCAGCCCATTAGGGGATGGTTTTTCAAAACCTGTAAAAAATACGTCTTGAATCATTAAGGTTTTAAAGTATTCCTACAAAGTTTCAAATTGATAAAAATATCTAATAGACGTTCTCCATACAAACTTTAAACACCCATTTGGCCAACTTAGGGGGATGTATTTAGAAAAATCCTTCCTTAGTGCTCGCCTATGCAACATTTCAAGCCTCTAGACTCAGCGGTTTGGGCTGTGCGTTGATATGTCAGTCAGTCAGTCAGTTTCTTCTTTTATAGATATAGATATGAATGTTTGCACCCAAGTCTTGTATGTTTATATATTTATTTAAGTATGTGTATCCATAGCACAGGCTCTGCCTAGTTTGGGACTGGATAATTGGTGTGAATGTCTGAGATTACGATTTCAAGCGAGAATACTCCAATCGGCACGGTGGTAGGGGCGCACGCTCGGCTGGCAAGCGGCCAACACTCCGGAATGCATTAACGCGGGTTCACTGCCACTTTATCATATCATACCTGTTGTGTCTTCGCGCCAAATCGCTTTCACTTTAACCAAAGAATACTGCGTAAAGAAACGACACTTGCCGCGCCGCCCGCCGGCACAAAGTTACTACGCCAGCGCGCTATCGACCGGAGCCGAGAGATCGACGCTATAAGTTAGAGAGAGAATCACTTATGTGGTCGACTATAACGTTGTCCCTCTCTCAATAGACAACTCTTGAAACAGGTTTAGAGTAAACATAAGTCTCCAAAGGCCATAATGGGGGGGGAGGGGGATATTGTTCCCGTACCTCCAATTTTCCCGTGAGTGTCATTAAGGCGACTAAGGAACGGTCAGCAGCGATCTCCTGTCTATATCAAGATTATAGCAAATCTCCCAATGTACAGCCCACCAAAAGTGGCATTCTATCGGGAAGGCTTGTGGTCAGCTGTGGACGTGTTTCGGCTTATGATGAAGGTCCGAGATTCATTTGTCGTCATAGCCCAGTGCCCTTGCAGAAACTGCAGAGATTTATGGAAATCATACCCCATTACTGAGAAATTACGCCGTGGGCGGGTCTCCAGTTGATTTGATCGATGGCCCATCACCCGTCAGGCTAATAACGTTTCGCGACATATAGAAACATGCTTTGATCGATTACAGGCTAAGGGTGGAGTTCCTTGATCCCTGCTTTAACGTAGTTAGAGAGAGCCGTGGTAGCGTGGTTGTGCACTCGCCTCACGTTCATGAGGTCGTGGGTTCAAACCCCGCCCGTACCAATGAGTTTTACGAAACTTAAGTACGGTTTATTTATAATACCACAGGCTTTTCGGTGAAGGAAAACATCGTAAGGAAACCTGCATATGCCAAAGAAGAAATTCTGAGGCGTATGTGAAGTTCACCAAATCGGCTTGGGGCACCGTTGGTGGTCAGGGGTTTGGCACAAAAGATCCTGAAGGGTCGAAGTGTCGCCAGGTCTTCCTGGCCCCCTAAGAAGATAAGATAAGATAACGTAGTTAAAAAAATAATTGTACAAAATGGAACTGCAAGGAAATTTTCACTAATATATTCACCAATTGAAGAATTACAATTCATCAATCATTGAATTCTTGAAAACCGGTATGGCACCCTTTTGTCGTTTAATGAGGTAGAAGTAAAGTAAGCTCTCTCTGATAAAGCGAAACACTCATACATAAAAAGAAACACACATGCAACTTCCTTCCGTAATAGCGGTTTCCAATCATCATCAGGTTATTTTAGTCTCCACTGCAGGAGCACAACCCTCTCTCATCTGCCGGAGACAGACGGAGGATTTAGCCTACACTCCCCGCGCTGGCCAGACGGGTTGGGGAGGCCTGATGGATGTTTTATAATATATTCCCTTAATCGCCTTGTACGACATCCACGGGAAGAGTTGGAGTGGTCCTATTCTACTCTACCGCAAACCACACGGCGAATAGCGATATCCAATACCTAACTTATACTTCTTGCCCATACCCATAGCCCATATCTCCTGTCTCCCTCGCCCCGATTCCTGTCCCGTCCGCCAATCCAAGGTCTGCCGTGTCGGTGGATGCGTGTCCAGGGGTTAGTCTGGTCTTAAGCGTGCCGACATCCCGGAGATGAGCGAACTATTAGCCTTACCGAGTCATACGGGGCTTTGATGAGGTGGACAAGTATTTCCCTAGCTAATTGTTCACCACACATCACTCCAAAGTGGTGTCACGGGGCGAAAATCGGGCGAAGAAAAGTCACTTTGCGACATTTGCGAGGATCGCGCAAAGTGGCTATAAATAGTTTCTGCCTACCCCTCTAGGACAAAGCATGAGCATACTACAGGCATCATAAACAGCTATCATTGCGGGAGTTAAAACAGTTTTAACCGTAATAGATGAAAATACCTTTATGTAAAAGAAATTATTAAACTTGCCCTAGAATCTTTAAGCTGAAATAAAGCCCGTGCGGACGCTCGTTGGAGCCCCCTCCGCGTTTGATCGATTGCTTCCCCGTAGTGCGTGACTTGATGTTGATATCCAATCCCCTCGCAAACCGCGGGGTTGAGCTCGTAATCAAACAGACTATAATCGCAATGTGGCCTGTCTTTTGGTTTTCTACAGGGAGTTTGCCCAGGAATCGCACTTTTTTGTTTCCCCCTTCCGTCACCGGACTACCAAGCGTGGGGAGGAACTATATCCTTATGTAGTAGAAGCGTTTTGCTTCGTCTTTCACAAAGCGAACTGCTAAGGAAGAGACTCTACCAGCTTCGGAATTGCCTGACAAGTATGATTTGGATCTTTTTAAAGGAAGACTGAATAGGCATCTTCTGGGTAAGCGCGCTCCACTTTAGAGTCCCCGCAGACTGCAAACTTTACATTGGCCGATAATTTAGTCAGGCTCTTAAACAGTATAAAGATGTATGCAAGTGCACACACTATGACGGTTTGTTGGCCCAGTGTGCGCACTAGCAGCTCAATCCGACTAAATTATCGGCAGATATAAAGTTTGCAGTCTGCGGGGACTCTTAGGCCTCATCGTCATGAGGTGAGATCGTCTTCGCATTAATGGAAAGCTATATAAGCTGCCAAGGGTGTATATATGAGTAAAGTATCCCGTCTGTAAGTTAGCTGTTGATAATAAAAGAACACTTTTCTTATATTCTCCTGGCTTTATCTTTCCGGTAGCCACAGTAGAGCTGTCAATAAAGTCAATTAGGTCCACTCCTAGGCAGCGACGTGTGCTTGTTTCCAGCTCATCAGGTGCCAGCGTCCTGCTCAACCGTATGTAAAAGCGAATAAAATTTTCTCTATAATGTTCATGTGCTCTATCAAAGCACGCAAGCAATATGATTTTTTGATATTTCATTGTATTGTTTTACCGTGTGGTTTCCAGTAGAGTAGAATAGGACCACTCCAACTCTTCCCGTGGATGTCGTACAAGGCGACTAAGGGAATACATTATAAAACATCAATCAGGCCTCCCCAACCCGTCTGGCCAGCGCGGGGAGTGTAGGCCAAATCCTCCGTCTGTCTCCGGCAGATGAGAGAGGGTTGTGCTCCTGCAGTGGAGACTAAAATAACCTGATGATTGTATTTGTTATTTTTACTTTACTTATATATTTTTTTGTTTACGTTATGCTAAAGTTTCTTCCTTCATTGTGAGTGAGAGCATGGTGATTTGTCACACAGGTTTCTACCTAGTACAGACACCAGTCTCTCGCAAAGGTTTTAATGATATTATGACTGTATTCCGCTCTTGTTTTTCTTTATCTGTAACCTTTGTATAGAGAAAAAAATAAAGATATATTTTATACAAAATGCCAATATGCTTTGATTACCACTCCTTGCTCTACTATTAGACCAGGGTATTCCTTATATAGAAAAAGTATCTCCCGAAGCCGATATACTGCAATAATAATAAGCCACCGCCCGGATTGTCCGTCGGTTTCTCTCTCTATCGCCCTGACCTCCGGCCGCTTAGACTCCTCAGCCGGGGGAAGTCCGTCTAGCCATTTTGATATTGCTGGCCAGGCGAGACAATAACTTAGTTTTCCACATAATAATAATAATAAAATCATTCATTTGCAGGCAACTTAGCCCATAGACAAATACCTTAGCCTAGAAATACATACATTATACACTAAATACACACTATTTCAGGGATTTTAGATTCTTCGCCTACCTGTAGCGTCTAGCGTCTAAATGCCAGTGTGAATATGTCCTTAATACACCAAGAAAAGACGTTATTGGTTACCGCTCCCCCAATAATTCGCAATTTGCGTCTTTTAACGCCCATGACAATGTTATACACACTTCTTTCCCCTCGAAACACGTACCATGAAGTCATATCTTGCACGTGACCCTTGTACCCTTTCATAAAACACGTCATACGGCAAGTAATTGAGTTCATATATAAATAGAATACTACTAAAGCCGAAGGTCGAAAGGTTGAAAGGGACAGTTTTCACTATTATAGCTTTGATACAAATTATAACAATATTGCGACCTACAGTCTGGACGCCCTTAAATGGGAAATTAGAGGATTTAATTACGTGGAAAGAATGGCAGAAGATCAGGCTGCAAATCGTTATTTGAGGCGAGTACTCGTAAGTGGTCGAAATCAAAGACTGAGCTAAGAGACAGGATCCGAAATGAGGTGATCCGTCAGAGTACTAGTCTTTAACCTAGCTCAAAGACTTAGTATTGAGCTGGGAGTGGGCTGGTCATATCTGTCAGAGAACCGATAACCGTTGTTGTTTTATGTAGTTAATAGGGTATTGCATATAATCATAGGCGCTAACATGAACCCTGTAAGGGCACTACAATAGTGTTTTTAGTAATAATATTTGAAATTTGATGATTCGATTTTGATAAAAACAAAACAGACCCAAATTTTAGTTGGTGCAGTGGTCATTAGAGGTAACGAAATTATCTCTAGTAACACAGCTGTTTCAGATACCGCAGATATCGATTGGGGCAAGTTTGGGGACCGCGGTTCCATATCGAGGTCACATCTGGGTCAGATGCAGATGCAGAGAATTCGGGCCGGGGGTTTGCCCCGCATAATTCGCTACATTGCCAAAAGAGGGCACATCGGCCGATAAATATTGTAGTTGTTGTAGTCTGGATACATCAAGTCGGCTTGTGGGGCGAAAACTATTCTTATTATGTGACGACATAACTGTAAACTATATCCCCATATTGTGGAATTCTTAGATACTTTGATATATAATTTGTAGGATAAAATTAACTGATAACGAGCCCGATTTTTAACTTCGACACAAACCTTCACGATATACTTGCAAAAGGCAGCAAAATAGATGACAAACCTTCCGTGTGAACAAAGTGAATCGTGAATCTTTTCAATTCGCATAACTTCTGATCAAGTATGCCGATTGAGATTAATTAAAAACTAAATACATACATAGAGGCGTAGGCAGAGACGATGGATCGCCACTTTGGGCGATCCTGACACACCTCACTAGCCTCACTCACATTCATCAACCTTTTCATGCACCTCCTTTTATTATCTCACTGCGGATCCCAGCCTTTTTGAGGACGTTACAAATTTGATCCTTGAACGTCCTCCTAGGACGACCTCTAGCTGTAGTTCCTTCCACATTCGCACTGTATATTACTTTTGTCACTCTTCTTTCACTCATACGCTTTAAATGTCCAAACCAACGCAACATACCCTTCTCTACTTTCGTTACTACATCTTCTTTTAAACTAAATGTTACTTTAAATTAAACCTTACGTAAAGTCCATCCAAATAGGGTCAGTAGTTTCACGTAGTGCTTGCACAAACAAACACACAGTTATCCTTCATCCAAAAAATAAGTATCAGTATGAGTAAGAAAAACCCAGCTCCAGCTGGAAAGGAAAAGGAGCTGGGTTTTTCTGATGGAGTTTATTTATTAATTTAAAGTAACATTTAGTCTTTAATTAATCTAAATCGGCTTAATAGATCAGAAGTTATACGAATTTAAAAGATTCACTTTGTTTGGTTTGTCATCTATTTTGCTGCCTTTTGCGAGTATATCGCGAAGGTTTGTGTCGAAGTTAAAAATCGGGCTCGTTATCAGTGAATTTTATCCTACAACTTATATATCAAGGTATCTGTTTGTTTCAACCATGTAAAGTATGCAGGGAGTGAAATCTACTATCCAAACAACCCATAACAAACAGGTCGACCCAACCGTCGCAGGATACTCCAGCCAGCAAAATCAGGTCGGCTATTTCGGTATCAAGACGGCCCCGCGGTTCCTGTCATCTCAGTAAAGGGGGTATAGGGAGGGCGAAAAGTCCTTTAATGTAAACTTGATTTATGAAATCCTACTATCCTTGTCGGCCCCGTAGCCTAGTCGGTAGTACACCTGCCTACGAAGCTCGGTGTCGCGGGTTCGAATCCCGCCCAGGGCAAACATTCGTGTGATGAGCACTTGTGTTTGCCTTGTGACTGGATGTTATTTATATATTATATTATGTATTTATGTAAGTATATCAGCTGTCTGATACCCATATTACAGGCTCTGTCTAGTTTGGGATCAGGTGGCCGTGTGTGAAATGTCCCCACATATTTTATTTATTTTTATTTATCCTACTAATCTTATATATGGGAAAGTTTGGATATTTGGATGTTTGTTACTCTATCACGCTTCAACCACTGGACGGATCGGGATGAAACTTGGCACACATATAGGTTAATATTAATAATATATATGTCAGACATTCACACTATTATCCAGTCCCAAACTAGGCAGAGCCTGTGGTATGGTTACTAGATAACGGATAGACATACTTAAATAAATATATAAACATCCAAGACTTGGGTACAAACATTTATATTCATCATATGAACATTTGCTCCTAGCGGAATTCGAACCCGCAACCTCCGGCGTGGCAGTCCGAAAGCTGACCCGTTCCGCCACGGAGGTCGTCAAATAGGTTAGATCCTGGAATAGGACATAGGATAGTTTTTATCCCGAAAAAACATCCTATTCCTACGGGAAAAACATAATATTTTTTATTTTAAGTTGTTCAAAAGTCGCGGGAAACTGCTAGTATGAGATAAGGTCTTGAAAATTACAAGGATTTCTGAACACTAACACTAATATGCACAAAGCTGAAATCAAAGTTGCGTTCGTATAGTCAGAGACAGAGATAGTGAGCGGGATGGAACAGTCGTGGAAGTGAGATAGCGGCATTGTATCTGTTACGTATACTTACGACTGAAAAGTAATCCCATGTGTTCATTTATTACATGCATAAAAAAATCTTGCCGTGTGGTTTCCGGTAGAAAAGAATAGGACCACTCCAACTCTTCCCGTGGATGTCGTACAAGGCGACTGAGGGAATACATTATAAAACATCAATCAGGCCTCCCCAACCCGTCTGGCCAGCGCGGGGAGTGGAGGCCGAATCTTCCGTCTGTCTCCGGCAGATGAGAGAGGGTTGTGCTCCTGCAGTGGAGACAAAAATAACCTGATGATGATGATGAAAAAATCTGGTAACCTCTGCATACGTTTGCCCAGCGTGGCCCTTAAGCATAAGAAGCGATTTCATTAACAAAAAAAACACTTTCAAAATTAAATATAAGAAATATCTAGTGAACTCAGCGACGTCACTCTTTTTTTGCTAATATCAAAAACATTTATTAATTTGCTTTGCTATTCACCACAGATGCGGAGTAATATTTAGTATTCTCTGCCATATATATGTATAAAGTAAGAGAGCAATTTCTGCCAACAAACTGTATTATACAGTTTGGCGGAGTAATTGCATGTTTTTTTGGAGAGATGAATAAAATGTGATTGTTTTTTTTTTATGGGGTAGACTCACCCATGAGCGGAAACAGAAAACAACGATCGGACGCGGAGAGCGGGTGATATGATTAACAAGGGAACATTTTGTAAAGAGGTCGCAGACAGCGATCCTCGACTATAAAAAAATTCAACTCATGTTTCATTTCTGTTTCGATACACACTTGTATACCTTCGCGCAAAATGAGTCTGTGAATACACAGTCATACCGCCCGTTACTGCACCGAACAACACAACTATGACAACACGATAGGGTGTCATTTCGCGTGTTCGTTTGTAGTCAGAACACTTATCTTCGCGTGACGCGTCCCAGACAGGAGGGGAAGCGAAAGGGGTGTTTTAAAATCGTAGTTGTTTTTATGGGGCGAAAGTTTTTTTGCTGCGGTTACTATGGCCTACGGCTTTTGTCGCCGCCGTTGTCTGCACGCGCTAGTCAATAATAGGTATAAGTGATAGGTTTTCTTGCTTTTAAGTCAAGTCTCATATTTATTTATTTAACTCTTTATTGCACACACACAGATAAAACAAAAATAATACATTAAAAAGAAACACAAGTACAAAGGGCGAACTTATCTCTGAGAGAGATTTCTTCCTACCAGACCCGCGAGAGAGATAATTGAAATAAGAGAGGCAGACATAGTGTGTACGTAAATTTAAAAAAAAACATATACATACATACACTAATATAAACTATATACCCACTTACATAGATTATAACCTACACGATAAAAAATATAAGTATATAAATAAATATTTACTAATAATATATAAATATAATATATTATGTCATACAAGGACTTTGAAAGAATAAGATATACGACCTGAGATGCATCCCGGCCACAGATTCATCAAATCAGCCCTTACACGTAGACTCCTGGACATAGGCCTTCCCTAATGAACGCCACCACACCTGGTCCTCCACTCTCCGCATCCAGCCGCTTCCGACCACCTTTTTCAGGTCATCGGTCCACCTTACGCGTGCCGGTCCACAGTCTCCACTCCAGACATCGTCTGCCTCAACGATCGTTCGGTTCTGCCACTTTCGGGTATGTCGTTCGCCTTCGTTCCTCGTCCGATGAACAGATTATTTACCTATACTACTATCACAAGTGCACCAGCCACGTACACGTGCGGGTGTGTGCGTGAATTATGGTAGGGCTAACACATCCAGCACGCGGACGGCAACAACATAAGTGCTTCTCTTTCTAAATTATAGCATCGATCTCCAGGCCCGGCCGATAGCGCGCTGACGTACTAACTTTGTATCGGCGACCGGATGGAGGAGCGAGCCGTAATGCCTGCCGTGCTCTATCGTGCGGGCGACAAACTGGCGGTGAGGTGAATGACGCTTAATTACGTAGTAATATTAAGAATTTTATGGCTGAGTCGAGTCTTAAATTTATCAAGCATATTAGGACTTTAGAGGATATCCAAAGCCTTAAATATTCAGCGTAAAAACGCCTACTCCAACGACGGCAATTCTAAACACACATAGTGTTTTGAGGCATTATGACAATAATAGTTATAATACAAGAAATAAAAACAAACTTGTTTTACCAGGGTTAAGACTAAGTAAGGTCAGTAAATCGTTCACGGGGCAATGTATACGCTTCTACAACAAACTACCAGAGGAAAACCTAAATATGACGGACAGAAAGTTTAAGATTCACATTAAAAAACAACTTTGTAAGAAAGCCTATTATAAAATAAACGATTATTTGAATGACAAAGAGTAAGTACTAATGTTAATTCTGCTTCGCAAAATCTTTATTAATTGTATGCAAACTTGATTTTTAAAAGATGTGCTGCGTGAAGTTTGTTGCGCCGTTTCTTCTTCACAGCGCTAACACCTAGGAAGCGGTAGTCGATAAAAAAAAATGACGTGTATAAATGAGCCAAGTATACTCATATGCAATAAATGATTTTGACTTGACTTTGACTTTGTTTATTATAAATTCGCGGTGAGTAACGAAATTGATACCTGAACCGAAGCCAGAGAAGCGTCGATTGATCGATTTTCAATGAAGAGACGATTACCTGTAAACAAATAGATAAGATTATTAATAACGACCCCATTCAAGTCGACTGATAAACTTTGATTGTGAAAAGCGTTACTTGTTATACCAAGTTTGTTGCATAATAATAATAATAAAATCATTTATTCATCTCTTAAAAAATATACATACAATAACTCCGCCAAACTGTATAATACAGTTTGTTGGCAGAAATAGCTCTCTTACTTTATACACATCTATGGCAGAGAATACTAAATATCACTACGCAATGGTGAATAGCAAAGCAAAGTTACAAAGTTTTTAATATTGATATTAGCACAAAAAGATTGAGGTTACGTTAATAAGTTTACTAGATATTTCTTATATTTAATTCTGAAAGTGTTTTGGTGATTACATTGCTTCTGATGCCTAGTGGGATAGTGTTAACAATTTTGGGTACCAAATACTGCCTTGTTCTTTCACCTTAGTAGTTGCAGACTCTAGGCACACAAAACAGTTGTTGGTCAACGCTCCTGGTGAAGCGTGAGTGGTCACTTGGTGACTTGGTGGTCATAAAGGTGTATATCCAAATCCTTGTCCCGTCCGCCAACCCCAGGTCTGCCGTGCCGATGGATGCGTGTCCAGGGGCTAGCCTGGTCGTAAGCGTGCCGACATCCCGGAGCTGGGCGAACTTCAGGCACTATTAGCCTTACCGAGCCATGCGGGGCTCTTGACGAGCATTTCCCTAGATAATCGTGGTACCTCAACACGGAGGCGGCGATGTTGTTCGCAACACATCATTTCAATGGGTATCTTGGAGCGAAAAGCGGACGAAGGATAGTAGCTTTGTGACATTGGATTGCGCGATACAATCGTCTCTGCCTACCCCCCTGGGATCAAGGCGTGAGCATTATGAAGATGAATTTCCAAATGATACGAAAACAAACGCTATTTGCGTCTAGGTAACAAAATATAATTTGATATCAAAATATAATTATAATTAAACGTATTTGATTACTAATTGACTAATTAGTAATCAAATACGGCTCTGCTTTACAAATCCCAGTCTCTGTATATTTGGATCGGATGCTAAAAATACCACGTTCTTTATTCGCACCTGACGTTTCTAAATCCAGAGTAACAGCGCGTTCCGTTTACTCCGCGCCCCCAATGTTTACGTCCACCAGTACACATCGTGTTACCCACTTCATCATCAGGTTATTTTTGTCTCCACTGCAGGAGCACAACCCTCTCTCATCTGCCGGAGACAGACGGAGGATTTGGCCTACACTCCCCGCGCTGGCCAGACGGGTTGGGGAGGCCTGATTGATGTTTTATAATGTATTCCCTCAGTCGCCTTGTACGACATCCACGGCGAGAGTTGGTGTGGTCCTATTCTACTGTACCGGAAACCACGCGTTACCCACTTGATTACTTTTATTTTTTATAAAATGTCACTTATAAGACCGTGCAATTCCGGTCAAGATTATAACTAGACTATTGAATATATTATATAAATATAGGGCCCGATTCTGGAGGCACACATTTAAAATTTGACAGCGCTAAAATTGGTTTCGTCTTTATCTTCATAATACTGTGTGACGAGGAGCTATCAAATTTTAACGTTGTGCCTTCAGAATCGAGCAAATAGTATACTTTATTTTAATTCGGATTATGTCATCCTGAGTGTGTTAGTAAGTCTTAAATTTTAAAAAACATATTACATTTATTCACATTGATTAATCCCAAACTGGGATTTTCTCCTGTGCTATGAAAATTAAACGAGAATATAACAATTCTACTAATATTATAAATGCAAAAGTTTCGATATTTGGATGTTTGTTACTCAATCACGCTTCAACCACTGGTCGGATCGGGATGAAACTTGGCACACGTATAGGTTTGGTCCTTGGAATAGGACACAGGATAGTTTTTATCCCGAAAAAACATCTCATTCCTACGGGAAATGCATAATTATTTGTGATGTTAAGTTGTCCACGCGGACGAAGTCGCGGGCAACAGCTAGTTTACAAATATAACATCCAGACCAAATTGTACAAAGTTGTCTGTACCCAGTGGACATCGAACTTACGACCCCTGGCGCTAGAGTGAATTAAATTACAAAACCCATCACTCATACGCTATAAAACTTCTAAAATACCATCACAATTCGTTGCGGAGGGTTCCGCGGACTATTTTCACGGCAAGTGCCAATTTGCGAGCCGGCGGGAATGCGAGGACCTTTTTTATTGGCCAATATAGTGTAGAATCGAGTTTTACAGCTTCATAACACGAGTTATTAGCTCGCATATTAGGTCACCGGGTACTTCAAGATGACCTAACTGCTCGGAGTAGTATGACATTGGTCGAAATTTTCTTAGATTTATTAATTTCGTCATCGTTTTTATTAATAACTTTGATTACATCAGTGTTAAATGAATTAAATCTAATGTAGGTATTTGTATATATTATTTACAAGCCTCCCACTAATATTATAAGTGAGAAAGTTTGTTTGTGTGTTACTCAATCACGCTTCAACCACTGGACGGATCGGGATGAAACTTGGCACACATATAGGTTAAGTCCTGGAATAGGACATAGGATAGTTTTTATCCCGAAAAACATCTATTTCCTAGGTTTTTCTTTTATTGTTGATGCTATATACTTTTCCATAACCTAACCTATAAGTGTGCCGAATTTCATCCCGATCCGTCCAGCGGTTGAAGAGTGATTGAGTAACAAACATCCAAATATCCAGACTTTCGCATTTATAATATCAGTAGGGTTCTCTGACACAGGCGCCAATTGGGGTCAACAGCCTATTATCTGTTATTTTATAGTCATTCAACCGATAGACGATGACTCATATAGACACGGAATTGATTCACATCTTGATTCTACCCACGTCTCAAGCCAAGCTTATTATGTGTACTTGGAACCTCTATTTAGGTTTAATTTTATACGTCTATATTATTAGGCAGTCTCGGGGTTGGTTACGGTATGTATATAGCCGATAGAAGTAACCTTAAGTGGCAGTGGGCAAGCCGCATCTGTAGTATAACTAGTGTTATTGTCAAATGTTGCGATTATGTTAAACTTGGTATTGCCCGCGACTACGTCCGCGTGGACAACTTAACATTACAAACTATTAAGTATTTCCCGTAGGAATAAGATGTTTTTTCGGGATAGAAACTATCCTATATCCTATTCCAGGACCTAACCTATATGTGTGCCAAGTTTCATCGCGATCCGTCCAGTGATTGAAGCGTGATCGAGTAACAAACATCAAAATATCGAAACATCCAAATATCCAAACTTTCGTATTTATAATATTAGTAGGAAGTAGGATTGTAAATAGCGTGTTTTCGTATGACTATGAAATATAGAAGTAAGCAACCTAAACGATGACAATCAAACCATACCCTATCGCTCGGATTTCATATACAACAAGTACAGTGTCCCACAGGGCAGCGTTTTAGGTCCCATACTGTTTCTATTGTATATTAACGATTTACCAAATGCGAGTGTCCTATTTGCTGATGACTTATTAATTACTGTGACATTGCCTTATAAAGACAAAACTAGACATGAACTTGACATAATTAATATTATAAAATGGGTTATTGAGTGGGTTGATAGCGCTACACGCACGTTTGACGTTCCATTCGGTCCACGCTGTACATAATGTAGTTGTCAGAATGCATTCCACTGATAAAATGATTACTGATTAAATGTTTTGTTTTTGTCTCTATTTATACTTTATGTAGGAAAGAGATAAGAGAATTCATTATCTAAGCGTCCCAGTTCAAGGATAACACAAAATCAAATAATTTATCGACATCGTAACGAGTATCATTATCAGACAAGACTTCTGAAGATTTTTTTATATATTTGTTTTTAAATAAATAACGCTTTCCAATTACATTTCATATGGAGTATTTTAGAAAAGGAAATTTATTTTAGAAGAAAAAATGTGTTTAAAGTATAATATTAAAAACGTGGAAGGAACTACAGCTAGAGGTCGACCTAGCAGGGCGTTCAAGGATCAAATTAGTAACGTCCTCAAAAAGGCTGGGGCGGACCCTTGACGCTACGGTTAAATAATGTCAATATTTAGTAAATAATTAAATGTTCTGAGTAGTAACTGCACAAGTTTCAAAGTGAATATGAAAGAGTTGTGGCTACTTGCGTGGAATAGAGCGATTGTTTGGAACGCTCCATCTAGTAGTACATAGAGATCGTCGATTACAGTAGATTAAGATGATTAAATATCAAAGCAACAGAGTAATCGGTAGTAAAGCGCTAGGAGCAATAAGTCGCGACCTCGCGCCGCAGTTTACGATTGGACAGATGACCGCACCGATGACTGACCGAGTCGAGTCACGCGCGTACTTGGGTTGAGCTACATACTCGTACACAAGAGCACGTCATACTCATTAATCTTGTTGTAATGTTCGGCTATCCGACACTGTTAGGTCTCAGCAGAAAATCTCACAGGCAAAGCAATATGCCGTGTGGTTTCCGGTAGAGTAGAATAGGACCACTCCAACTCTTCCCGTGGATGTCGTACAAGGCGACTAAGGGAATACATTATAAAACATAAATCAGGCCTCCCCAACCCGTCTGGCCAGCGCGGGGAGTGTAGGCCGAATCCTCCGTCTGTCTCCGGCAGATGAGAGAGGGTTGTGCTCCTGCAGTGGAGACAAAAATAACCTGATGTTGATGAAAGCAATATGCTGAGCTGGGGCCTGTTTGTCGCCACACTGTACTGTCTCACGTCACGCCTTGGTTCTACTCCCGATTTGTCGGATAAGTTCCTCGCGTTGTTTCCGCTCCTCGTGCTAGCGAGTGTAATATTAAATTATCGTCCGACAAGCCGTGTGACGTGATCCCGGCGCGTGCACCAGACTTCAGTTCTAGTTTAGTATTATTTCTGTTTGTATGTAATGTTGCACTGTATATGTTTTGTTGCAGCTAGTAAATGATTATTCTATTCATTAGGGCGACACGCGGGCAGACATGCCATCGTATAATAGGCTATAGACGCACCACCCCGGGACTCGTCATACTCAGGCGTTCCCCTTTGATGAATGTACTAGACCAATGATCATGCGCGGCCTATAGGACCGGACGAATGGCTATGAGAGGTCATGCTCGGTAAATATGACCAAGTAGCCTGATGACGAAGGCGTAATTGTGGTTGTCTTTCCCCATAAAGGGAACGGACACACTAAATTTATAGGGGGATTAAGCTCCCCCCCCCCCCCCCCTCTCCCATGCGATTAGGCAAATAGTCATGGGTGGTGAAGAGCCTGGTCATGCGCGGTGTTATAGGTTACGAATGTACAATTAGTGTGCATGTGTTTAGAACTCTCCGCGAAAATTCTACTAATATTATAAAAGCAAAAGTTTGTAAGTATGGATGGATGTTTGTTGCTCATTCACGCTTCTACTACTGGACGGATCGTGATGAAACTTGGTACACATATAGGTTAGCTCCTGGAATAGGACATAGTATAGTTTTTATCCCGAAAAAACAGCCTGATCCTACGGGAAAACATAATAATTTGTGATTTTAAGTTGTCCACGCGGACGAAGTCGCGGGCAACAGCTAGTATACATATACATACATATATTTAGTATAAATATTTGCATGCATCGAAAGAAAACGATTAGGCGTCTCTTCTCGGATGTTGAAGCCACAAACAAAGCAATTTAAAAGGTCGATCCGAGCGATCGCGCGCGGCGGCGACGATGACGAAGCTACATCACACTGATACTATAAAGAGGAAAATTTTGTATGTTTGTAACGAATAAACTAAAAAACTACTGGACCGATTTCAAAAATTCTTTCACCATTAGAATGCTGCATTATCCCTGAGCAACGTAAGCTATATTTATTACTATAAAAATTACGGATCCCTACTAATACTTCAATAATGTAAGAAAAGGTGTAAAAAAGTTAGTCATAAAATGTCTGTCATCGAGTGCGCTGCGAAATTATTGATGATAGAACAAAAAAAATCTACAATATTAAAGTACATATCAATATCTACCGGGAGCGGGACCGAAAGTGGGAAGGGGAGCGGATTTTGTAGTCCACGCGAGCGGAGCCGCGGGCACAGCTAGTCTGATGTATAGGCACAGTGCTTCGTGGCGCGCGATAGTGAAGTTCAATCCCCGGATGCTAGTGCCTTATTGGGGATCCGCAGATGTGAAGACCGTATATGAAGCCTACAAATTTCACTGTCTATTAACAGGCAGACAGCACATCTGACTGATAATAAACTACATAACTTCGACTTCACATACCGAGGCACCGTACCGACTTATTTTCTTATTCGTTCACAGTACATGCAGCGCGCTTGTGGAATGAACTCCCGGAAAACATCAGGACGGCTCCCAATAGGTTCGTGTTTAAACGATTGGTGCGCGAGCGCTTAATTGGATCACCATAGAAGTAAATTGGTCATCGTCTATGAATCACGTTTTAATTTATTTATTGCAGAATATTTATGTATATATTTGTTATTTATATAACATATGTATTTATTTATCTTTTAATAAGTATTCATATATTACATATGTAGTATATATCTAACAAAAGTATAAACGTTTTAATGTGTAGGTATATGTATAATTTATAGATTACATGAAGTATATTTTAGTTTGTAAATATTATGTAAGTATAGTATAGTATATAACCAATTTCCTTATATAATTTTTTTGCGCCTACCACTCATTATCTGCACGACCTAAAGGTCAACTGGAAGCAGGGTTGGATAAAATACAGTTTTTTTTAATATAAAACATGTTTTAAACCATGTTTTAAACAATTTAAACAGTTTTAAACAATAAAAAACATGTTTTAAATAATAAAAAACATCTTTAAAACAGATGTTTTAAACACTTTGTTCAAAACATGCCAACCCTGACTGGAAGAGAATGCCATATTGGCATTATGTTCGCCTTTTGTACTTACTGTGCAATAAAGTTTTTAAATAAAATAAATAAATAACTGGCTATCATCGCTAATTACCATTATTTCCGACACAATGCATTGTTGATCTGGTCAAGGGAGAATTTTGAACTATCTGTTGCTTGCAGCTTCTTGGAATAAGTGTGTGTTTCCCGCGGGAACAGTTAACTCATAGTAAAAGTCAGCATATGTTCATCTCCATGATATAGGTCGTGTATACAATATTTCATAGAGATAGGTCGAGTAGTCGCGCCGCAAAAGCATAGCAAACCAACAAATAAACACTTTAGATTTTTTTTTTAATATGGCCTTTGTTATTATGCTTAAAAGGCACAATAATTCCGCCAATGTCAAAGTAGTGGAAAATACACGAAGGAGGTTACTCTGGTTTCCAATCAGGAGGTCGGTAACTTTAGATTTTATAACGTTATTAATATTTTGACGACCTCCGTGGCGGAACGGGTAGCTCTCGGACTGAGCAAATGTTCGTATGATGAATATGAATGTTTGTACCCAAGTCTTGGATGTTCATATATTTATTTAAGTATATGTATCCGTTATCTAGTAACCATACCACAGGCTCTGCCTAGTTTGGGACTGGATAATTGATGTGAATGTGTGAGATATTTATTTTATTTATTAATTAGGTGAGTATACCATATTTGGATTCCTCTCCTATGGAAAGTTTTTCAACATACCAGATATAGCTTTCTGAGCGTTATTATACATATTAATTACAAAATAAAACACAAATCAAATAAAAATAATCTAAACATAAATTTAAAAACAAACTTATCCTATTGTATAATTTTCTTTTCTTTGTGTTGTTCTTTGTATAATTGTGTGTACAATAAACTATTAAAGTAAATAAACAACAAAAAAAATAGCATGTCAAAATATAATTCATGAACTGGAATCTAATTATGTCAATGAGTTCTGTAAAAAACTCTTTATAACTATAAAATGACTGCTTGACAAGCCCCTTTTTGAAACTAGGTAGGATCGGAGAACTGCACAATGCTCACGCCTTGGTCCCAGAGGGGTAGGCCGAGACGATGCGATCCTGACACACCTCACTAGCCTCACTTACACACATCAAATGGTATAAATGCAATATTCAAAAATGGCATTCTAATGATACTTGTTGGCCCCGTAGCCTAGTCGGTAGTAGAGCCTGCAAAGCTCGGGGTCGCGGGTTCGAATCCCGCCCAGGGCAAACATTCGTGTGATGAGCACTTGTGTTTGCCTTGTGACTGGATGTTATTTATACATTAAATTATGTATTTATGTATGTTTATCAGCTGTCTGATACCCATATTACAGGCTCTGCCTAGTTTGGGATCAGGTAGCCGTGTGTAAATTGTCCCCACATATTTATTTATTATTTATTTACCTACTACTTATTTTTGTTTTTGACAGCAGTAAAACTTAATTTGTCGACTGTTACCACAGATATGTATACTGTTACAATTAAGGTGGTAAAAACAACTGGGTTTTGCGGTTAGCATCAATCATTATCAATTATTTTTTGTTTCCGAGACGGAAATAAAGTTTACTTTCGCGTGTTTAGATTAAACCAAACGCTTTAATACTATGTAATCTGCCTTACATCATATCCCTATTCTGATGCGATATTTATATCGCGGGCCCTGCGGCTGGGAATGCGACATCTGGGGTTGTGACGTCATCCGCTAATAAAATACTTCTTGAGATGCTTGGGCATCGGTCTGGCATTCGGCGTTGGTAGTCTAGTGAATTGATGGGAACGTCTTGGGTTTAGGAAGTCATTCACGTACGGTATGAATGGAACAGATAACTGTCGCCGTATTTGACTGCCTCGTTTACTTGCTTCCCAACCAGCACATAGGCAGAGAATCCTACTAATATCATAAACGCGAAAGTTTGTAAGTATGGATGGATGTTTGTTACCCTTTCACGTAAAAACTACTGAATGGATTTTAATGAAACTACAATAATATAGCTTATACATCAGAATAACACATAGGCTACAATTTATAAAGATATTGTGCGAATTGTCCAAAATATCAAGTAAGTAGGAAACACATAATAATTTGTGATGTTAAGTTGTCCACGCGGACGAAGTCGCGGGCGACAGCTAGTACTAAATAATTTTCACGTACAGAAGCAATACCAAACGAAATATTTTACGTCATATTCCAGGGAAACTAACCAAAAATTACAGTACACTTTTAATGAAATGAAATGAAATATCTTTATTGTGGATCATAGGTATATAAAGGATTAAATGTCATAATTAGAGCTCAGCTATGTCCCGCCACATGGGCATACAACATTGTGTCGCAGTAAAGCATGCATTTAAAAACAAAGTTACAAAAAAATTTAAGAGTTAATTAGATACAAATAGAAACCTTAAATTGAACCGTCACCAAGAAATTCTTCCAAATTAAAATAACATTTTTCTATCAACAGATCGTGGAGTTTTTTTTTTAAATAAATTAATCTCATCTACATCTCGTATCGTTTTAGGGATTTATTATATATGTGAGGTATCCTGCAGAATACGCTTTTGTGTAACAAGGCAGTGTTTGCTGGTAACACTGCCATTTTATCTAATTGCCTCATACGAATTTTAAATGTGAACATGTTAATATTAGATTTTGTAAAAACCGCCGATTCATATATATACATACACGGGAGAGTCAGTATTTTTAGTTTTATAAAATGCGACCTACATGAATCTATTTGTTTCAAATTGCATATTGCCCGGATGCATCGTTTTTGAGCTCTAAAAGCAAGCTCTTTGTTTGTTGAGTTGCCCCAAAATATGACACCATAACGTAAGATAGACGCGACATAACCATGGTATGCAGTTACAACAGCTGAATTATTCGCAACTTTGTTGAGTTTATATAGTGCGTATGAAGATTGCTGCAGTCGCTTGCATACATGGTCAATATGGATTTTCCAAGTCATTTGACTGTCAATATGTAAGCCCAGGAATTTTGTTACTTTTATTTGTTCGATGGGCTTACCTGTATAATTAATGTCAAGAATAGCTAAGTTATTAGGTCTTTGTCTAAAAGTCATTGTTTTTGTTTTGTCTAAATTTATTTTTAGATTATTTATATTAAGCCAATCAATTATTGATATTAAAGAATTGTTAATTAAATAGTCCCACTGCTGGACATAGGCCTTGCCCAATGAACGCCACCACATTTCCTCCGTCCTCCGCATCCAGGCGCTTCCGGCCACCCTCTTCAGGTCGTCGGCCCACCTGTGTCGGCGGGGCGGGCGGCCCGCTCTGCCCCAACGGCCGTCGGTTCTGCGACAGAATTGGACAGCCCAATGACACTTCAGTATCAATTTAGTAGTCAATAACAGGGTTGGCATGTTTTAAACAAAGTGTTTAAAACATCTGTTTTAAACATGTTTTTTATTATTTAAAACATGTTTTTTATTGTATTAAACTGTTTAAAACATGGTTTAAAACATGTTTTATATTAAATAAAACTGTTTTATCCAACCCTGGATCAAATCCAATCCAATAATTTCATTATTGGTAGATTAGATTAGATTAGATTTATTTATTTCACTTTTACATCTTAAAAATTCAATTTTTACGTCATTCTAATATGGTAAAAGGGATCGTCATAAAATAAAATAATGTATAAATTACAATGTCAACAATTCAAATAATGTCACAGTATATACTGTCTATGTCAATATATAATATTTAAATAAAAAAAAATTAAAATACACTTGGTATTAAATTATCACAAATTAAATTAAACAATTTCTGGTACAATTTCTCAGCACCTCCCGTATCTTTTTTAAAAGTTAAAAGAACTTTGCTGCACGTTCTTCCTTAATATGGGTAATAAATATTCCAATCGTCCAACAGAGGAGTTACTTCTCAAACGGCCGCATTTCCATTATGCCATAAGAACTACTTTCATATGGACTTTACATAGCAATATAATGTATTGCCTACATGAATGTAAACCTTATTGCTTAATGAAAATAAGCCCTTTTGAAAAGTCACTTCTCCCGATACAACCGATGTATGTTTAGAAGCGCATGGTACCGCGCATCACAATAGAAAGCCCTTACCATGGGACCTATAGGATTTTATAAAACCATAGCATGTTTGAATCACTGTCAAAAGGGGTAGGAGGTCCATTATCTTATACTAGCTGTTGCCCGGGACTTCGTCCGCGTGGACAACTTAACGTCACAAATTATTATGTATTTCCCGTAGGAATGAGATGTTTTTTCGGGATAAAAACTATCCTGTGTCCTATTCCAAGGACCAAACCTATACGTGTGCCAAGTTTCATCCCGATCCGACCAGTGGTTGAAGCGTGATTGAGTAACAAACATCCAAATATCCAAATGACGGGGATACCCTGCACTATTTATTATTAGAGAAAACTTCCACATCGACCTGACCACATTTATACAGAAAACTTAATATCTATCAGGAACTCGTCAACTGAGTAGTAGGAGATAGAAATAAGCAATTTTTAAATATATATAATATATGTCTATATCATTTTGATATCGTGGACGTTCCGATACAGTGGACAATACACGAGTAAAGGCTACCACCAGATATCCGTAATAGTCAATCCTTTTTAATTTTCAAAAACCGTGTTAAAGAACACTATCTATCAATTAGGATTGGAATCCATATCTTATATGTATTTTATGAATGTTTGTATATTATTATTATTTAATAATGTATATTATATTTAAATATTTATTTATATACTTATATTATATATTTTTTAAACGTGTAGGTTATAATCTATGTAAGTGGGTATATAGTTTATATTGGTGTATGTATGTATATATTTTTTTTTATTTACGTACACACTATGTCTGCCTCTTTTATTTCAATTATCTCTCTCTCGGGTCTGGTGGAAGAAATCTCTCTCAGAGATAAGATCGCCCTTTGTACTTGTGTTTCTTTTTAATGTATTATTTTTGTTTTATCTGTGTGTTTGCAATAAAGAGTTAAATAAAGGCTCAAATTCGAGTTGCCTGTGGTAGGGGTCGGGGCGCGCTACGTGCGGGAATGGCGTGATGATATCCTATTCATTTGGTTGCGTAGCGTGCGTTCTATTATTGACAAAAAGTTTTTCACATTTTTCTCTATTGCATGTGAATTCAGTAAGACATTCAATATGGTATGCTAGCTTGCACCCGCGGCTTCGTCGTCGTTATCAGCAAAATCAGGTCTGTATCATCCTGCGACTTTACGGTCCACACAGGGTTGGCATGTTTTAAACCAAGTATTTAAAACATCTGTTTTAAACATGTTTTTTTATTATTTAAAATTTTTTTTTATTGTCTAAAACTGTTTAAATTGTTTAAAACATGTTTTATATTAAATAAAACTGTTTTTTATCCAACCCTGGGTCCACAACAGATCACCATCTATTGTTTTGTTTTCGAGACGCAAATGGGTATTTTCATATTTCATTTATTTACCATAAATTGTAGGTACATACAACATATTGTATTGGATATTTATATATACTTAAAGTTCCTGTACAATTTTACCCCTTTAGAAGTTCAGCATATTTTAATCATCTGTCTACTTAGAACTATATAAAATATTGAATTTAATTAAAGAATAAAATTATAAATGGAAGAACTCATTGATATCACAACTCACTTGGAATACAATGACATCGCGAACACGACCACAACAATGCGTTATGAATTCATATCCACTGCGACACTTAAACATGTGTCGCAGGCTGCAAATATAGTTTGCCATTTCATGAAATACCTATCTCTGTCAACTCTAACGCCGATTCGCTTAACATCGAAATTCCAATGTAAATCAATTATTAAAAATCAACGTAAAGTCAGACAGACCGACGACCTGAAGAACGTGGCCGGAAGCGGCTGGATGCGGAGGATCGGGTGTGGTGGCGTTGATTGGGGAAGGCCTATGTCCAACAGTGGACGTCTAAAGGCTGATATGATGAACGTAAAGTCCTGTCAGTCACCTTTTTGTATAATTTGACATCGTTGCCAAACCTTCAAAATTACAAAAATGTATATTAAATATCACATTCGGCATCAGTCGTCGTACCTACTAATTCATTCTCTGACGTGGCAAAGCCAATCTATGTATGTAAACGCTTTACTGTACCAAAATTAACAATCCTACTAATATTATACACGCGAAAGTTTGTACTACTGAATGGATTTTAATGAAACTTTACAATAATATAGCTTATACATCAGAATAACACATAGGCTACAATTTATAAAGATATTGTGTAAATTGTCCAAAATATCAAGTAAGTAGGAAAAAATCTAACATCTGTGAGCTATTCTGGGGTGCGCCATAAATTAGTTCTGTTAGTTCATAATGTTAGTTCTGTTCTACGCCACATATAAGCTACTCGAAATACTAATCCTGCGCAGACGAAGTCGCGGGCACCAGCTAGTACCAAATATGAATAAAATTGTGTACAAAGGCGGACTTCTCCCACTTAGGGATCTCTTTCAAATTTTCTCTGTCAATATTTCTTTTTGACTTCCCCCATCACGTTATTCCAAAATTTAAATCATTTGTGTTTCAATCAGCCAAATTCACTTACAAATCTAGGCATTTCTTGAGCCGTCTAATTTCTCAACTCAGCCGTGACGTTCATTATCATTATCACATTTCGTCACGCCACGTGGAGCGGAGCTATGAATGTCGGTCCGTTCATCAATAACTCATCTCTTGAACTGTGAATTGACAAACTGAAAAAAGAATTGCATAACTATACATGCAACATTTCTACAACAAACTACCAGGGGAATCTTAAATATGACAAGAAAGTTTAAGATTTACATTAAAAAACAACTTTGTAAGAAAGCTTATTATAAAATTAACGATTATGTGAATGACAAAGATGCCTGGTACTAATGTTGATTCAGCGTCGCACAATCTTTATATATAAACTTGATTTTAAAAGATGTGCTGCGTGAAGTTTGTTCCGACGTTTCTTCTTCACAGCGCTAACACCTTGAAAGCGTTAGTCGATAAAAAAAATGACATGTATAAATGTACCATTATATTCAATAAATAATTCTGACTTTAACTTTGGAAACTTTGAACATTTTCTGAGAAAGATTTTGTTCAGAATTCATTGTCCAGTTTTAACAACAGAGCAATGAATCCAGCGTACATCACAAAACATTAAAGTTTATATTAAATACAAAAAAAAACGATTAAAAACTTTTAAAATAACGAAACGAAACATAAAATTTGAAGGAGAAATAATTAAAATCGCCCATTTCCATGCTGTTATACGACAAAAAAAACTCAACTGCCAAAAACGGTCGGCCATTCAAAAATTTAAGGTCGGGCCGCGGCATGCCGGCCGAATACAATGAAGCATCTGAACTTTAATAATGGTTCGAGGACCGTTCGAAAACACAAGATTTTCCCGGGTACCCCGGCACTCCATACAAGAATAAAATAGAATAGGATATTTATTCATAGCTACATGAAAAATATTTGATGCCGTCTGGTTTCCGGTAGGGTTGAATAGGACCACTCCAACTCCTCCCGTGGATGTCGTACAAGGCGACTAAGGGAATACATTATAAAACATCAAGCAGGCCTCCCCAACCCGTCTGGCCAGCGCGGGGAGTGTAGGCCAAATCCTCCGTCTGTCTCCGGCAGATGAGAGAGCGTTGTGCTCCTGCAGTGGAGACAAAAAGAAACCTGATGATCACATGAAAAATATACAGAACAGGTTTACGCACAACAATTTAAAAATATGTGTATGTATGAAGTCATGACAATCTAGGTATGTGTCGCAGCAAAAAAGTGGCGCTTACCCAGCATAATGCAGCAGGGTGAATTTACGAGCGTTTCAGCCGCCGTCATTATCCTCACCCGAAAAGTTGTTGAAAAAGAATAAATTTAATTAAATATTTCAAATTTAGAAATCATTCATGAAAAAAACATCTCTTTTTTAAGAAAATTTAGATAAAAAAAAATGCAATATTTCTCGAACGTACGAGTATGTTCATCATATATGCGGCGAACGGCGCGGCGCTTACGGAATTGAGTGAAATTTCGTTTTTGGGGATAGGGATGGGGTTGAGGTTGGGGTTGGGATTTGGATATTGAGAGTCTCGAGTCTGAGTGGGAGTGGAAGTAGAAGTGGGAAGAGAACGGGAGCGGGGGCGGATTCTGTAGTTTACGCGAGCGGAGCCGCGGGCACAGCTAGTTGCAAATTAAATACAAACAGTCCGTAATAAAGACTTTTGCACTTGTATATCTTTATCACCCGGAAAAAATCTCTCAGAGGATCTGGAACGGGTCTCACGAGACCCGTGTTATATATAATGAGACTATCGTTATTAGCAAGGTTATAGTGCGACTGGCGCGGTGACATCACTTTATAAATATACATGCGACCGGTCGCGATGTTTTTGTGTCGAGCGAGATAATAACCATGAAGGTAAAAATACGGTCGCTACGGGCAGAGAATACTCTATTACTACGATATTACTAGGTAAAGACGCTACAACCCCCCTTCCCCCCCCCCTTCCCGACAGATTAAAGTCGCCCGCAAGTAGGCGCTGGGGTACACAGGCCGATGCAAAGTTACTGCGCCGAGAGATCAACGCTATAAGTTAGAAAGAGAAGTACTTATGTTGTTGACGTATAACGTTCTCCCTCTCTCGATCGACTATACTCGCGAGCTGGGCGCAGCAGCCTTACAATAATTTTCACACGCACACGCAAACGTGCACGGACGGAAGGTGCTTATGCAGTGGTAGGTTCGCTTGTATAGAATAGACTGCCGGGGGTGTGCTAATGGAGTTAAGATTATATTTATTTGAACCTGCTTTTGAAGTGAAACTTATCAAATTCGGGCCAATATGGGTAGCATGCCGTGAAAGTTGAACAGCACCAACGATCTCTATGTACTACTAGACGGAGCGTTCCAAACAATCGCTCTGTTCCACGCAACTGCGGCTCAACTCGTTCACATTCACTTTGAAACTTGTGCAGTTACTACGAAGAACATTTAATTATTCACTAAATATTGACGATATTTACCCGTAGCGTTAAGCGCGGGGTACTAAAACAGAGACCGGTTTCTGCAAACATATTTAAAAGCTACCTCTATTACTAGCTACATAGTACAGTCGGCACTGTAAGTAGCAGGGTTCGAAATTATCAAGATAATTATTTTCTTTTTTTATAAAGATAATAATAAATATGTCAGACATTCACACCAATTATCCATATGGTTACTAGATAACGGATAGACATACTTAAATATATAAACATCCAAGACTTGGGTACAAACATTCATATTCATCATACGAACATTTGCCCCTAGCGGGATTCGAACCCGCAACCTCCGGCGTTTTTATTTTATTATTCGAACATACACAATTATGTGTATATTTTGGCCTTATTACAACATTAGTGTACACAATACTAAAACAATAATCTACTAATGAGATATTGTGATACAACAGATTATACAGAACTAAACATATTTTTTAAATATTTATACACAACGAAACAAACTTTTTTTCATAAAAATGACTTCTAAAGTCTACTTTTGTCTACTGTCTCCTTTCTACTACTACTTCTCTTTGATAATTATCATGACAATTATCGGATACTTTTCCATCTCTCTTTAATTTTTTCATTTTTGTATTCTGGTAATAGGCTAATCTGTTTTTATCTGAACTTGAACTGTCATTGTCAAGACAATGACAACGTCAAAATCTGAAGGTAGATTAAAAAAAAATTGAATGGAATTGCTACAAGGGGTTTTTCAAAGATTATCGCATGTTTTGATATAATATCAAGTATTTTAAATTGAGTCAGCAATCAACCAAAACATTTTGAATAAAAAAAAATATAAAACCTATTGAAAATTACTAAATATTTAAGAAAAGGATCAGTAGATGTTTTATAATGTATTCCCTTAATCGCCTTGTACGACATCCACGGAAAGAGTTGGAGTGATCCTATTCTACTCTACCGGAAACCACACGGCAAAATACATAATAAAACATCAATCAGGCCTCCCTAACTCGTCTGGCCAGCGCGGGGAGTGTAGGCCAAATCCTCTGTCTGTCTCCGGCAGATAAGAGAGGGTTGTGCTCCTGCAGTGGAGACAAAAATAACCTGATGATGATGGACCAGTAGATGGTGAGGATTAGACATAAAATGTAATGATATTTTGACACTATGCAGCCAGCGCCTTCACACGACTGTCATCCTCGAGGTGACGAAGCAATTCTCGGGCGGACTGTACAACCTCGTTGTGAAGCGAAGGCTGTATCAATCTATCTTCGCAGTCGCTTAACGGTCCTGGTAGAGCCTGCCTACTTGTTACGGTCTAAGGCTAGACAGACAAACAAAAAATTAACTATTTATGATTGGCGTTTGAAAAGGCATTTAATACTGCGTTCCACTTTTTGAAGAAACGACAAGCTGTTTATACTGGACTAGAATCGTTTGAGTTTTGATTTAACGTATGTTTTGATTACGGTAGCCACAAGGTTCGCGGCTTAAAATGGGGCCAGCCCAAATCTTCAATTCAATTCAATTCAAATATTCTTTATTGTGCACCAAAACATATAATTTTTTTAATAAAAACAAAACTTACATAGAAGGATGAATTTAGTGTACAACGGCGGCCTTATCGCTTTCAGCGATTTCTTACAGGCAACCTTTGGGTGGTGGCGAATTTTTGAGGAGTGGAAGGAAATACTGGATGCAAAGAGTATACAATTTATATAACATAAACTTGCATGAATACTTAAATAAATATATGCCTACATACCGATAACTAGTAATACGAAATACATACTTAATTTAATACATATAAATAATCTTCCAGTGGGTGTTGTAAAGGCGACTATGAGATTTCACCAGGGACGGGCAGCAGCGTTATCCTGTGTATATAAAGATCATTACTACTATCACCGCATATCAAGTGTGGTGATTACGGCAAATCCCCGAATGGGCAGCCCACCAAAAGTCAACGATCTCTATGTACTACTAGATGGAGCGTTCCAAACAATCGCTCTGTTCCACGCAAGTAGCCACAACTCTTTCACATTCACTTTGAAACTCGTGCAGTTACTACTCAGAATATTTAATTATTACTAAATATTGACGCTACGGTTAAATAATGTCAAAATTTAGTAAATAATTAAATGTTCTGAGTAGTAACTGCACAAGTTTCAAAGTGAATGTGAAAGAATTGTGGCTACTTGCGTGGAACAGAGCGATTGTTTGGAACGCTCCATCTAGTAGTACATAGAGATCGTTGCCAAAAGTGTATTTCTCTTGGGGAGGCTTGTCTTTAGCAGTGGACGTACTTCGGCTGATAATAATGATGATATAATACATGAATAGTGATATAAAATATAATTCCTAACAAACGACAGAGAGATAATGCGCTATCGCTCTTTTCATCGAAGCTAGGATTACTATATTCATCGAAATGCAACACTAGCTCCTAGGAATGATATCGGTCGTAAAAAGCACATAATTTTCAAACAAGTCGAAAGCAGAAAGCAATTATTGTAATAATCGCAACTTTGCTGCATCAAACTGAACAGCCGATGATGCGATTTAAGACGCAAGGTTCGTCGACCGACGATTAGAGAGGCGACGTCCGACAGTCCAGCAACGACTAGTCTTACCTTAGCAGGATTGCAATCCTTAAAGGGGTCCACGTATGCTATGACACGGTCGTACAATCGCGTCGCAATCCCACTAATATTATAATTGCGAAGGTTTGAATGTTTGCATGTTTGTTACTCAATCACGTTTCAACCACTGGACGGTCGGGATGAAACTTGGCACATATATAGGTTAGGTCCTGGAATAGAACATAGGATAGATTTTATCCCGAAAAAACATCTCATTCCTATCGAAACCTACGCGGACGAAGTCGCTGGCAAAAGCACTGTAATCATTATCATATTTATTGGTAACCAAAATTACAAGTCAAAAATGTTTTAACAATTAATGTCACATAGGTAACAGAATATAATAATTAATAAATAATGTCATAAATTCACAAATGTCAAGTAGTATACTTTGTAACATCTTTCAGGAATTCGTCAACTGAGTAATACGCCTTCGAAATAAGAATTTTTTTTAATTTATTTTTAAGCTGGTGGAAGCCGCACCTTTCACGTCTCGAGGTAAACTAATATAAATTGTCGATCCGAGAACATATACCGACCCTTTGTAATAATCGCAAAGTCACAAAGATGTAATTTAACAGCTGCGAAGATGAGTTAGCTTCAACAGAAGTGTCAGTCAAACAAATCGAAACTGAAAGCACCTGAAATAGATGAACAGGAACAGGTTGAACAAGGAGTATAATGACTGAATCTGGTGGAGCTAGGGACGACGCTGATGATAAAGAAGATATGGAAGTGCCTACGTTTCATATAAATAGCTACGCAGGCAAAGTGACAGACGACTAAGGCACATTGGAAAGCAATCACAGCAATCTCTCTCGTCGTACCAAATTAATTACCCTTCTCATCGAGTTAGCATCTCTCATGAAGAACGGCAGCAAATTGAATTGATTAAACATAGGAGCTGAATAATAAGTTTAAGCCAAAAGGCAATAAGCAGGTCATACGCAATCACAATAAGTTAACTTGTCTATTAACATAATTATTCCAATACCTATTTAAAATATGTTTTTGGAAAATTTGGCGGATACTCTATTTTGCAATAAATGATTCTGTCGCAGAATCGATGTGTCAGTTGAGTCAGACGAGTGGAGATCGTTGGAAAGTGATGGATCGTTGAATGAAAAAAAGTAGGCAGAAATGTCTGGCTAGAGGCAGATGGTGGATAATACTTAGAGATTGATTAACCGTCTAGCAGAGTTAATGTATTACTTAATGCCATTAATTTGGATGGAAAGGTTTGGAACTGATCGCGTCCTTGGAACAATAACAAACATACATCGAGACGGATTAATGCTATAGCTCGAATTTCAGAATTTATGTTTGAAATACATTCGTTCCCGCTTAAGCTCAAGATGTCCGATCTGGAGTCGAGTAACGCGTAACCACCTTCACTAAGCTCACTTATTGTAGTACACCAATGTTACTTTATGAAGTTCAGTTATTTTACATCGTTCCGGTGGCAACTGTGATTATCCTGAATCGTCGTTTACGATTAATGGTCTCCATTAGTTTAAGGATGTCTTAAGTAGGTCGGATTGTGTTCAGTATATTGTTAGAGAACTTTGTGTGTTTGTCTAGAACATTAAGTTGCTGTTTGGTATGAAAGAGCTTACATCTTGAAGAACAGGCAGCAAAAGATCATCTTCCTCCATCCCATGAATACATCATCAACAGTGAAGTCTGCATTTCAAAAGAGCAAGTTAAATCAAAATTATTTCACTCGGTTATTCTTGTTCAAATTTCAGTTCGCTCCCACATATACAGCTTGACTCTGATAAGATTTGAGAACTTATTCTACTTTCCATAAAATACTTGGTGCCGTATTTCATTCGCAGTTTCTTCAATTTGATTCGAAGCCCAGCAACATTACTTGGCTTTCATCCAGGACGTATAAACTGCTTCGTTTCGGATCCCGGCTCACATGAACCTTGACCTTATAACTAGCAAAAGAACAATCAGGATTTATCATCCTTGAACCAAAGTTGGCAGCAGTTTTTGGCATTGGCTGCCAGGTAGTAACTACTTGATATAGAAAGGGCAACAGTCAGCAAAGTGTATCTCGTACACAATATGTTTCGTCATTTATTTATTTTTGGATTTATTCCCTAATACCACGAAAAAGAAAAAAATCCTTTTAATTTCCATAATTTTCCAATCATTGCCTTGCATAAATGTTCAAAATGTCATGTCAATAACTCCGGTAGTTTTAGAGTTATCCCCCGGACAAACAGACAAAAACTTCGCTAAGTTTTTTATTTATTACACACACAAAAATCATAATCTATCCGTTTTTGATTGGATATCTATCGTCTTTGGGTATCCCTTTTGATAGAATCTCTAGGATAAACATTTGATTAGGTACGCAAATAAACTTTAAATCCTGTCTTGTCTATATTAGATTTTTGACAGAGAAGACCATCACCCTACCTGCAATATGCGAAAACTGCTTTCAACTTCCTCATTATTGGTTCGTGACATTTCACCAAGTGTGTCTAGACTGTCATTACCGCCACCATTCCTCGCTTCAAAACTCTAATAGTATATAATATCAATTCCCAACACTCGCTTGTATTTTTTTGGCATTTTAATTGAATTAACAACTTAATATTATTCCAGTATTGTAAGTAATTGGCAAAGTGCACAATTACAGAGTCGCAAATTAACACTAATCAGTAATCCACAGCAGTGAATGAGTCACTGAATGAGGTAATCGCCACGGAGTAAGGTCTCTTGGTTTGTTTTTAACTACTTTCAGACTCGCGGCGTTGCCTGCGCTCTTCACGAAATATAGGTCATTGTTTACAAACTTTAACTACCTAGATTTTTTTATTAAATTTATTGTACCACTTAAGTTAGTAAATCGTTCACGGGGCAATGCATACGCATCTACAACAAATTATAAGAGGAAATCTACTAAGAATCACGTTTAAAAGAACTTTGTAAAAAGCCTATTATAAAACAGATGATTATTTGAATGACAAACATGCCTGGTACTAATGTTGGTTCAGATTCGCACAATCTTTATGATATTGTATATACTAATTTGACTTTATGATTTTCTGAAAGTTTGATGGGCCGCTTCTTTCTTCACAGCGCTAACACCTATAAAGTGGTAGACAATATCGTATATAAATTGTACCAAGTGTACTCAATTGCAATACAGGATTTGAACTTTATAAAATTACACTTGTAATGAAATGGGTCTATGTCATCGAGTGAGTTCTTTTCATTTTTTTTTTAAATAAAATGGACATAACGTTTAACCTTGACTTACGTATTCAAATTCTACCTTGCGGCGGCGGTCAAGGAAAACGTAGTGTGAAAACTCGCGCATGCCAGAGGAGTCATCCTTCAAGGTAAACAAGGTGTCACCAACGCACCTGCTGCTTTTTACTCAATTAAGTTCCCAGGGTCTGGAGTTCTCGTCTCTTCAAACTACAGTGACGAGCTTCGTAGGTTCCAGCAGCAGAATCTTCTTCTCGTTTGGCTGCTGGATTTGTGCATCGTAAGTTTTTTTTTTTAGGATATATCCTACTAATATTATAAATGTGAAAGTTTTGAAGTTTGGATATTGGTTACTCCATCACGCACAATTTTTGCAAGCATTATTCAAAACTATTCCAAATTTCAAGTAGATAGCCATCAGAAGTTGCTGAAATAAGCAGCTATGACAGACGTTTTTACATTTTCGTTACGGAACAGTAAAAACAGAGTGAAAAGGTAATTTCTCCTGAATTTATTTTGTCCCCACTCCATACGATACAAATAAATGTATTTAGGAAATTGGTGAATACAAATTCACAAAGTTTTTGGGAATTACCTCCACACCAAGGACCGGCAGCAGACTGTATATTAAGATCAATACTGCAATCACAAATCCGCCTGCCAAGCGTGGTGATAATGGCAAATCCCCCAATGGAGAGCCTATGAAGAGTGTCATTCTATGTAGGAAGCTGATGTGGACGTATTTTGGCTGATGACGACGAGCTGACTCAGTAATCGCCGATCAAGTTAACTGTAACATCCAGAATACAAACCGACAGACGTTCTGTTTATGTGTTTCCTAACGAAGAATGACGCGAACCAACACGAGGTTATCGGCATTTCTCAGGGTTATAGTAATCTTCTAAATATAGAAATGGTATAATTTCTGTTGTGGCAACATTTCTGTCAATAAGCAAGCGGATGTATTATTATCAGGGATCGGAATTAAGTAGTCTTATGTACTTGTTTTTATAATGTATTACATTATAAAACATCAATCAGGCCTCCCCAACCCGTCTGGTCAGCGCGGGGAGTGTATGCCAAGACCTCCGTCTGTCTCCGGCAGATGAGAGAGGGTTGTGCTCCTGCAGTGAAGACTAAAATAACCTGATGATGATGATGATGATGATGTACTTGCGATGAAAATATTACACAGTAGATTAACATGTAAATTCCCTTTCAATGGATTTTATTAACTTTTTAATGAGAATCCCGACTCTTAGTAGTAAAAATTAAAAAGCATGCTCGTTTATAACTAAATACTTGTTACTTTTAGAAAACTATGATAAAGACTATATCATAAATAATATTAACGTAACTAAAAGACAGTATTCTAAGGCAAACACGAGAATAAATGTTCCAAGATGTGTCAATTATTACGGTGAGCGAACCAGCGGTTATGTTATGGCTAAAATTTGGAATTCTCTGCCATCCGATTTAAAATACATTGCATCAGGTGGATTACTAAAGCAAGAACTGCACAAGCATTTTTTGTCGATGGGTGTAGGCTAATGTACTGATCACGTGAGCGCTCTGTTCACATACAAATGGGCTTCCATTTCTGTGGACATTACTGTAACTTATATATTGTAATTTATGTTGAATAAAGAAAAAAAAATTATCCCATCACAATCTTACAATTATAGTTTAGAAAAATTCGTTACTTATGTTTTAAATAAATACTTCAAATTACATGAACCTTGTCAAAAGCGAAATGCAACCCTTACACCTCTAGTGACCTCCGTAGACGGAGTCTTCGGACAGCAAATGTCTTCATTCATTAAGAATCTGGCAGAAGCAATTGCTAATCGTTGGGACCGTCCACTAAGCAAAGTGATGGGCTGGTTGAGAGCACGAATTTTCATCTCTATTATACGAGCCACGAGGCGCGCACTCGCCACAAATGGATGCCCGCTGCCAAACTCTTCGGTTTCGATGATGGAGCAGCACTACCACACATTAATTAGTTCTTCCTTAACGTAACGTAGAGTGGACACCGTATTCCTAATGTTGAATTCCTCTTATTACTGTTAACTCTTATTCAGATTGCGTGAGACTGGTGCCTGTGATAGGTCGCGACAACCTGTGGTACAGGCCACCAGGTCCCCGCCTCTTAGAGCATTCATCATCAGGTTATTTTTGTTTCCACTGCAGGAGCACAACCCTCTCTCATCTGCCGGAGACAGACGGAGGATTTGGCCTACACTCCCCGCGCTGGCCAGACGGGTTGGGGAGGTCTGATTGATGTTTTATAATGTATTCCCTTAGTCGCCTTGTACGACATCCACGGATAGAGTTGGAGTGGTCCTATTCTACTCTACCGGAAACCACACGGCAGAGCATTAACTAGGTACATTTTGGAACTAGTGTAACTAAGCTCTGTTTGTGTGTATATAATGTATATGTATATGGAGGGGTGGGAGGGTAGGGATCGGGGGGGTTGAGCTACGCAGAGGGGAGAAGTAGGTTTTCGTTATCATTATAATTTTGTATTAGACGCCATAAACATTTGGTAGCAAGTTCATTAATGAGACTACCTAATTCCGAGCCCTGCTCATTATTATTCATGCACAAGATAAGGTAGTTATTTTCCAAGAAAAAAAAATACTTCGAATTGTAACGTAACAAAATAACAATTGACGACGCTAGCTGGTACACTGTCATTAAAAAATCGTTAAACAGAAAGTGGTTTGTAACCTACTGTTTCAAACAATGTAAGGTAATGTGTTTATCAATCTATTTTCGTGGCCCGCAGAAACTATCATATTTTCGTGGTACACAAGTCTCAGTCATCAACTGCTTATACACAAACTACTTGTGTACCGGGCAGATAATGCCTTTAGTCTTCTTGTACACTCACCTCCCTAGTCGCCCGCAAAATAGAGCACGGTTGCTGTACAAAGTTACTACGCCGGAAGATCGACGCTATGAGTTAGAAAGAGAAGCACTTTGTTGTGTAACGTTGTCCCTCTCTTGATCGACTATGCTCGAGCGCTGGGTGCAGTAGCCTTACGATAATTTACGCACACACGCACATTTTTTTATCTATCACCGCTTCCTGGGAAAGCGGCAAGTTTCGCCACAAACTTGTTACGTCAAATCCTTGAATCGCCAAAAGCTTATTTCGTCAAATACGGTATTCATAGTCTATGCAGCGGCTGGATGCTGAAGGCGGAGCGCAGGGTATGGTGGCCTTCATTAGGGAAAGCCTATGTGCAGCAGTGGACATCTCAGGACTGATATATGACAATGATGAAGTGAAATTCCTAAATGTTAGCGCTGTGAAGAAGAAATGTATACCAATGCTAGATTTCGCGAAGAGCCGTGGTAGCCGGTTGGTTGTGCACTCGCCTCACATGAGGTCGTGGGTTCAAACCCCGCCCGTACCAATGAGTTTTACCATACTTAAGTACGGTTTATTTATAATACCACAGGCTTTTCGGTGAAGGAAAACATCGTGAGGAAACCTGCATATGCCAAAGAAGAGATTCTGAGGCGTGTGTGAAGTCCACCAAATCGGCTCGGGACACCGTTGGCACAAAAGATCCTGAAGGGTCGAAGTGTCGCCAGGTCGTCCTGGCCTCCTAAGATGATAAAATAAGATAGATTTCGCGAATCTGAAGTAACAATATTAATTACTTACATTATCTGGTATCTTTGTCACCGAAATACGAGGTCTATTTTGCAATGTATTTACTTTGCACACCAGAGTGACCGTAACATATAATTTATTGACACGACTTGTGCATCTCTGACAATAGGTATTTCGGACTATAATAACATCTAGATTCTAGACCGCGCCGCCGACGCCTACGCCGCCCGACTATCTTTTGTGTGGGCGGACCAAATTGTCGAGAGCGAGTCAACAATCAGAGCTACGCTTCCTCGCTATTGTTACCAAGTATATATCTCAATTAGTTTGACACATGCCTGGGAAGACAAAAGCTAAGTACACGGACCGAAAGATTAAAGGAACTTGCTTGATCATTCATAAACTAGCTGATGTCCCGTGGAGCTACAGCAGCTTATGAATTTTCTTATGGTTATTTTAATTCTCCCGTGGTTTAGGGTTATGGATCGTACAGCTCACGACGGGCCGCCCCACTCCTTTAAATTACTGTGTTAGTTTTGTCGTTACGCATTAATCATCAATGTTACCTACGGCGGCGAAACCTGTACATTGACAGTGGGTCTAGTCCGAAAACTCAAAGTCGCTTTTTTATTTTATTTTATTTTGTTTATTTTATTTTATTTTATTTTTTATTTTATTTTATGTTTATTTTATTTTATTAGGAAAGCTAACAGCTATATTCACAAAATGTTACAATGTATGGATAAATATATGCCAATAACAAGCTTCCACATATAGGAAGTTGTATACACTGAACGGAGTAACAAAAAGAGAAAAAAAAACAGAATACATGAAAAAACAAAAAAACATGAAAACTACAACTAAAGAGTGCTTAGATATTAAACCAAAAATGGCTGAATGTGCGATCGATCAGTTAATAATAAATTGGTTAGAGCTACTTTAATGCTATGGGATTTGTTGAAAAATATGTCGATGCGCTTGTTGTCATTTAACATATTAAATAGTTTGCAAGTCCTGGGAATGAAACTATTAGTTCTATAATTAGTGTGACCAAATGGGATGTCAAGTAATAAGTTGCTACGCAGTTTTCTAGCTGGGGTCCTTAGACCAATCTTACTGAGGAGCTCCGGACAGTCTAACTTGCTCTGAAGAATATTTGCTAATAGGCATACGTCGGCAATTTTCCTACGCAGATCAAGCGGTAATAAATGAAGTTTAGTACAACAATGATTGTAGTCAAAATAGCCCAACCTGAACTTGAAACAGAGAAATCTTAAGAATTTCTTTTGTATTTTTTCAATTTTGTCAGATTGGATCGAATACTTGGGATTCCATATTTGTGATGCGTGTTCCAGGTGACTACGAACATAGGCACAATACAATATTTTAATAGTTTTCATGTGTTTGAAACTTTTGGACGCACGGATGATAAAACCGAGAGCCTTGGAGGCTTTATCAACGATGAAGTGGCAGTGGGCTGATCACATCTGTCGGGAAACCGATTACCGTTGAGGTAAACGAGTTGTCGAGTGGAGTCTATGACGAGGCAGGCGTAGTTTGGGACGGGCGTTCTAGCCTGGATGAAGCAATGACTGGATAAGAAGTATCGGGTTCAGTTGCGCATCTTGGGAAAGGCCTATGTCCAGCAGTGGATTCTTGCAAGCTGATGAAGATGAATCCTCAATGTGGGCGTATGTACACTAAAATACTGACGTTCGGATAGATTCGGATTAACTCCTCGCGTCCAGCGCCCACCCCTCGCCAAAAGTAGGAGGGCGTGCCATCGTATCACCGACAATAGGAACCAAGTTCAAGGGCTGAAACGACAAACATATCGCATACCACTATTAGATATTCCTCCGACGGTCCTTTTGACTTGGTTCCATACTGTACATCTATACCTACTTACTTATCCTGTCACACTATACTATCAGCCACATCAATCTATTACCATCAATCAACGCGTGTCGCTAACGCCAAGTCAAGGTCTCAACTGGTTTCAATCAGTGTGCCCACCATATACGACGACGTAACGAACGAAGAGGAAACGTACTTCCACTGCGACGGCTGAGCACAGTTATAATTGAATTAATGAAGCTGTTCAATGAGGGCTCGGGACTTTTAAGGGCCCGATTATACTGCCTCTTATGAGCGAAGCGTGGGTTCGCATGTGAAAATGAATTGTATTGTATTATAACCCTTAGGGAACGTTTGTTTTCAGCAGATCCTGAGAGATTCATTTCATGTCCGTTCTTAAAACGAGTATCACCGAGTCAAAGGTCAAGTATATCTTTATCTAATCTGTGGTGATGCCTCAAGCTATTAAGGAATAAGGGCATTTGAAGAGGGCGGGACATCTTACGATAACGGGGAAATTAATGATCTTTAAGAAACAAAAAGTCTTCTTTGGGTTGTTATGGATGATGGATGACGGGACATTGTTAAGGCAATTGCCAAACGTTCAACGCTGTCGGTTTGAATCAAAATAAAGCAGTTTCATGATGGTAAACGATTTTTTGTGCGGTCACCTCATAAAACCCTAGAGGGTTCGCTGATTCGTTGCGGACTTTAAAGAACTCTTTGGAATTAAGAATAAGAACTTATAACATTAAAGAAAGATTGTTAAGAACTATCAGGATGCATCCAAGCATATGAAAAATGTTCAAGTATAAGTAGTTGGATGCAGATGGTAAACTGCTGATATTATTAAGCTTCAGTCAATACTAATATAAATAAAAGGATTTCACTATCTGAGCCTGAATAAATATTTGATAAAGTAGTCACTACCATATCATTATATCATAACTTCGTTAAATATCTATTACATACCTATCAGTTTACAAATATCAAAACTTTTTCAACAATCTCGTCGTCATAGAATTTGCGATGAGAATTCTCGTGTCAACAAGCCTTTGAGGCCATGATTTTCACACATTTCACAGCTAAACAATGCTTTTACATGAATGGGTACTTGAATACTTGGCGCGGGGTACGGCGTGGGTTGGACCTATTATCGTTCACAAATTCATGCGGAGGTAGACTCTGTCTTGCAATTTTGGGGCCAACAAAAACTAAGTCTTCCTTTTGGGTGTTCAAACATACCACGAAACTGGTTTACGGCTTAATAAGTGCTCGTACAGTCCAAGTCAAAATTATGAGAGTGGACTCCCATGGACTTTATTTCATGTGATATCTTACTGAGCAGAAATGTGGACACTGACTGTGGGTATCATACACAAGTTTAAAGTTGCCCAGCGAGCTGTGGAAAGAGCTATGCTCGGGGTTTCTTTAGAAGATATGATCAACAATGAGGAAGAATTAATGTCACACACATAGCCGAAACGATTAGCGTAGAACTGGTGACCGTTGGGGCAGATGAGTTCTGAAGTGGCAATCGCGGATCAGTAGACGCAGTTTGGGACATTGACAATCCAAATGCGTCTGGATCCGGAGGATCGGGTGTGGATCAGTCGACGTATAAGGCAGATATGATGATGTCTTGTTATCCAACACTGGCGTCTGCCCTTTGATCGATGTGTCCGAGTATCGAGGGGATTATACCGATATGGCCCCCTGGTCTGGACGGGTGTGGTGGAGTTCATGGGAAAGGCCTATGTCCAGCAGTACACGCCGAAACCAAGAACAGAGTATGTAGTACCACTCTTAGCCTTCCTGTAAATATCGTATGTGGCCTGTCAAATGAAGCTGGGCAGACAGCATTAAACTGGATATGCAGAAATCACCAAACTTGCTCAACTTGGTGGATAGGGCATAAATCACACAATATTTTGGAAGAAACCTGGTCCAGGAGTGCGGTTATAGGATAACGAGACGGTATTTAAGGAAGAGTTGAATAACTTATTGCAATAAGAGCATTTGTCAATAATATGCTCTAATGGGTTGCGACTACGACATATTTTTGAAAAAACCGGCGACTGTTGCCTTTTTGGCAAAAAGTGATTCGGTTAGTCTTCGATTTTTGAGGCTGACTGTAGGTTCTTTATACCTACGTTTAGGTATTATACTCATGCGTGCGAGTCCGGTTTTTGTGTCACGCATTCACTTTTTGGCATCTCGCCAAATGCATTTCAAGCAACATTTGGATCCGCGAAAAACAACCGTTGGTTTGGGGCCTATGGTACACCACCGACACCGCTGCGATCTGCGGTAAACATGCGATATACTAGAAATAGAGACGCACTTATAGGAGAGTCGCAGGAAGTCAAAGCGCGTATAAATATAGGGAATGTGCGTCCCATACAAGACAGATTATTCTGTTCAGAACCAATTTTCCCTGGAGGTAAACAAACCGGTAATAGCACAGAGCAGTCTATAGATATTTCTCGTTAATCCATCGAACGAATGACCAGTTTATGAATCCACACCATGTGTCATTAATTTTGCTTCAGTTTATGATGCTTAACATTACTTATTACGATGATCAAGTCATAATTATTGTTTTTTTTGCGTTTGACGTTAGCTGTTAACTTCGATACATTTCTACAATCTATGAAAACCAGTGATGCGATGCGCAAGTTCTGACAATGGTAATTCAGTTCAATCCACAAAAGCCACTGATTAAATGAATTCAATTATGTCTATTTAAAAATATATTGTAAAAATACTATATTTATTTAGTTGTTGGTTTATAAAGAAAGAATACACAAACCTTGTATTGTTATTAACACTAACGATCCAACATCCTCACTCAGCTTTGACTCGGACTCGAGTGAGTCAGTTCAGATTGAAATTACCATCTCTAATTAGTCTATATAGTTTTTGGAATACTGTCAAACGCCATATTTGTTTATCTCCAGGGACGATTGGTTCTGAGTGTAACGCACCGGTACCATAAATGGCAGGTCTAAATCTTTGATGCTGTTAAGTACAGTTAGTTTATAATTCGCGCAGCGATTTCGCATGATGCCTAACTTTAATTGTAAAACCAATGGTTTGATAACTGGATTTAGTGATGCATCAATCATCATAAAAGTTGGCTCTTTAATTGGATGTCTGATTTTTTAGACTTGTTTATCGAATGGCACATATTTTTCTAGCCGTGGGATTTAGGACACTGCGTCGGCGAAATTAGTGCACATTTAGTACTCGGGGGCCACGTGTGGGTAATTGGGGTGACTTTTATGGAACTGGAAGCTACTTTAATGTGTTACTAATGAATTAAGTCAGAGAATTCATCATCATAATATCCGCCCTGATACGTCGACTGCTGGACACAGACCTTCCTAATACACACCAGCATATGGTCTTCTGCATCCATCCGCATCCGGCCACCTTCAGAGAGAGTATACGCAAGCATTACGGCAAATATCCGTCGAACTAAATAACCTCATTTTGTAGTCTCTAACGGATTATGCGACATTATGATAAGTATTTGGCATCTATCGTATACAAGCACGTACATCTCTCATCGACCACTGCTCCCTAGGTGCTAGCGCTGTGAAGAAGGTCACTGTCCGTTGCGACATCCGCGTGACGTAGTTTAAGTAAAATATATTGTATATGATTTCTATTGTAATAAGGAGGATCTTCGAATATAGACATGAACGAGTAAACATCGTCCCATTTCACCCCCTCATATCACAAAGAAACGGCGCAACAAACTTTCGGCATCACATCTTTTAAAATAAAGTTTGTATACAATATTAAAAAGACAAACAACAATATCTTCTCTTGGCGTAATTTATAATTATAACAGACTGGTTAGCGTAATACTGTGTGGGCAGATATTAATAGAAGCGTAGCGTGTCAAGGCCTCTTGGTTCTGGTAACAAAACGGACATATAAAAACTACGAACGCATGAGTGCATAGAGCGGACACGACTTTTTTAACCGTGAAAGACCTCTACCGTGTTTTTACCTCCATGGACCTTCATCAGCAGAAATACTGAAGATAAGCCTCCCCAATAGATGCCACTTTTGGTAGGCTGTCCATTGGGGGATTTGCCATAATCACCACGCTTGACTCGTGTATTGGTGATCGCAGTAATGATCTTAATATACACAGTAGAAAACTGCTGCCCGTCCTTGGTGCGATTGCACCAAAACAACGTAGACTAGGCGATCGCCTAGTCGCCTTGACGACACCCATCGTAAGTCCACTGCTGAACATAAGCCTCCCCAATAGAATGCCACTTTTGGTAGGCTGTCCATTGGGGGATTTGCCATAATCACCACGCTTGACACGTGTATTGGTGAGAGATCGCTGCTACTCGTTCCTTACTCGCCTTAACCAACCCGAATAAAATAAAGTTATTTTAAAAAACAATCCAACCCCAGTTTAGAATTACGGTAGCAACGCACTTGCACAACAACGAACAGCTTAAACTCAGCTGTTCATAGCCTACAGCAGCCACGTGGGTGCCTCGACCCACTTGCCGTTCGACATCGTAAAAAAGAGTTAACAAACCCTGTTTATCTGTGATACTTTAACCGTAAAAAACAACCTACCAGCATCTTATCTGTTGTAATCCAAGCAAACTGCTCTTTGAAAACTGTGTCATCGAGATAGCGACAGCTGATGTTGATCCTAAACTTGGAATATACTTTGTTTGCACTTAAATGAGGTAATGTATAGCTGATATAGTATCTGACAGTGTCTTCTCAAACATCAAGAGTAGTGATTGTGACTAGAAAAATATCCTACTTATATTTTAAACGCGAAAGTTTGTATGTATGGATGGATGTTTGTTACTCTTTCACGTAAAAACTACTGAATGGATTTTAATGAAACTTTACAATAATATAGCTTATACATCAGAATAACACATAGGCTACAATTTATAAAGATATTGTGTGAATTGTCCAAAATATCAAGTAGGAAAAAATCTACCATCTGCGAGCTATTCTGGCGTGCGCTACCAAAACCGCTAGAGTTACACATGTGTAATGTATGATGGAAATGTTTATCTCAAATAGTCCTACAAAAAAGCCCGCCACAGTATATATCTATATCTTATGTGTAAGCCATTATAGCCACAATAGTGAACCCTAATATAAGCTACTCGAAATACTAATTCTGCGCAGACAAAGTCGTGGGCACCAGCTAATACAAACATATATTTCATTCCAAATCAACTGCCATGTGAAAACAAACGCATTTTTGCTGCCGGTGACCCTTTCATGTACATATTAATGAGACGCAAAAAGCGTTGGATTTAGTTTGACTATTGATTTGGAATGAAATATAAATAAGGTAAGCAGAGAGATGTATCGCCACCTCCTTATTATGATAAGCTGTAATATGTGAACATGGACTAGAATTGTGTAGCCTGTGGATTTCTGGCTGCTTCTGTCCCTCATATCTCTTCCGAAACTGGGTAATTTGTCGGTTCGACGACGACGTAATAACGACTCTTTAATGCGGCCCATCACCAGGTCTGTCTCACTTAGCACTTTAGGTATAAAAATAGAAAAATAGTCATACGCAGCGCGGCCCCGATTGCCGGGGCACTCAGGCGAATAGCGTACGACGTCAAAGTTGCGTAGTTTCTACCATGTGAGTCGAGTAGTATCACGGGTCCATAAGAAGCGAATAAAATAATCTAGGTGATAGATCTCGAAGTCAAGGTGAGGGTCCATCACCTAGATCTATACTAATCACCTCTTATAGACAGACACAGAGAAAGAAAACTGACCTTTGTTTATAATTAGAACAAAACTTACTTTGTTTCTTCGATTCAAAGTTTTTAAACAAACCATTGAAATTCATTAACCTTAATAAGTGACAATGTTTCAACTTACAAAACTCTTGAATGTTTTTATTATCTCATAGTCGCGTACACGCTCACACATTAACTATATGTTGCAACAGTATACTATTGTTTTAATAACATTTTAAGTACTTGCAATCGTAAACAATGTCGTGAGTCACACACACACGTGTAAAAACGACAATATATAGATATATGGAGGTTGCGGGTTCGAATCCCGCTACTAAATGTTCGTATGATGAATATAAATGTTTCTACCCAAGTCTTGGATAATAATAATAATATGTCACGACATTCACACCAATTAACCAGACCCAAAGTAGGCAGAGCCTGTGGTATGGTATACACATACTTAAACAGATATATAAACATCCAAGACTTGGGTACAAACATTCATCATACAAACATTTGCCCCTAGCGGGATTCGAACCCGCAACCTCCGGCATGGTAGTCCGAGAGCTACCCCGTACAGCCACGGAGGTCGTCAAAAGGTATATGTAGTAACTATTAAGTCATCTGTGACTTAACTATTTTCATACTCGCCTCTTACCGTCTGCTATTTCTGACCACCAGCGACCTACTTCCCCTTTCCAGAAAAAAAACAATTCCAATTTTACAGCGTTTTAACGCCGGGTAAACGCGCCGTTAATTAAATAAACAGTGAGGCCCACCATCGGCGATGTATTAATAAATATCATACTAATATCTTGGTATCTCGAACGGAAGTTACGACATGTGAGCTGGGTTGATTATTTTCAACAATGTCAGCTCATTTTGGTTACCACTGGGTTGTTTACGGGCTTGGTTATTAGACTCGTGTGCCAGAGGTTGTGGGTTCGATTCCCACTGGGGAAAGAAAACTTTGTACAAGTTGGTCCTGGTCTGGATATTGTATTTGTACATTGTCCTATCGTTATTTAATTTCCATAACACAGGAGAAATCCCTAATTTGGCATTAAACAAGTGTATGCATAATGTAATATTTATTTTAAAAAATAAACCAGAAAAAATGGGTCTGAAATTTATTTTGCTGACTTTTTCAACAAATTATTGTTCACATCTCACAGTATGTATTACAAACTGGCTGTTGTCCGTGTGGACTACTTAACATCACAAATTATGATGTATTTACCATAGGAATGATATGTTTTTCGGGATAAGAACTATCCTATGTCCTATTCCAGGAACTAACCTATATGTGTGCCAAGTTTCATATCGATCCATCCAGTGGTTGAAGCGTGATTGAGTAACAAACATCCAAACTTTCGCGTTTATAACATTAGTGGGATATATTGAGTACTTGTTATCCTCTTCATTCGATTGGACAAAGTGTATTGACCGACTAATAAAATATTAATTCAGTAGTTATTCCTTAGTGCAATAAACATAAAGCAGGCATCTGTACAGCCACATATGAATGAGCAGTTAACAACAAGTTGGTAAAATCAAAAAGGCCTGTGATGTCATCAGGAAGGCTAGAATTGCGGCGTCGAATCTAACTCAACAACTGTCTTTTATCTAGATTGCGGGTGATGTCACCGCTCAGCGGAGCCAGTTCCACTGATAAAAGGTCGAGGCCAGAATTGTAATGGGTAGGCGATGCATTTATTTTTAGAGTGGTTATAATACTGAATGTGATAAGCAATCCAAAGGATATTTACTTTCCATGTACTGAGAACTGACCAAATATATATCAGAGTGGACTCCTCGATGTAAAGTAAAAAGAAAAAGATGTATACAATGCAAGAGGTAGTGGGATGACCTGAGGGGAGTAGACGGCCTATGGATGAGGTTGACTCCTGAGAGGAGATTGAAGAAGCTGCAGGAGGGCTTCGTGTGTACCAGACGACCACAGGGACTGATGTGCGCAAAGAATTTAAGTTTTAAATATTTACAATCTCTATATATCAGCCAAATTAGGCTAATATATAACTTTCCATTATACTTTCATCAGTAGTTAAACGGTCAACCTTTGGTAGTTTATATTATGGTCTGTATATGTAGACTGTCATGAGAACTACTTTTGATAGTTACAAATTCATATTGGACTAAATTAAATAAAAAGATTCAAAAGATTTTATTAACAAATGCAAAAAGCCTTAGAAATATAGTAAGGAGTCCAAAGAATATACATAATTTATACATAAACTTGTTAAACAAGTTTTTACCCTCACTGATTGAGGCTATTAAGTAAAACAAGTTATACTTACCTATTTGGATGTGTAGTGGGTGAGTTGCTTAGTTAATGGTCATTTCCTCTTTAAATGACATAACTTAAATTTAATTCCTAAAATAAACTTAAACAACTTAGATTTTATTCCAGCTGTACTAGAATTAAAAATGAAGTAGGAAATTTTGTATCCTATATCTATAAATACAAAAGTATACCAATTGACTGACTGATCTTTCAATGTACAACTCCAACTGCTGGCTCTAGTAGATTGAAAAGGTACTTCAAGCGATACACAAACACAGAATAAGAATCCTACTAATATTATATTTGCGAAAGTTTGGATATTGGATGATTGTTACTCACTCAATCACTCTTCAACCACTGGACGGATTGTGATGAAACTTGGCATACATATGGGTTAAGTCCTGGAATAGGACATAGGATAGTTTTTATCCCGAAAAAACATCCCATTCCTACGGGAAATACATAATAATTTGTGATGTTAAGTTGTCCACGCGGACGAAGTCGCGGGCAACAGCTAGTTTATAATAATTTCACGAAAATTAAGTTGCAGGCAATACCTACAATGAAGGACTGAGGTAAAGGACTGTTGGAGGAATGTGACAGATATCTAATAATGGTTTAAATAAAATATGTTTGTTCCTTTCTGCCTCATTCCTCCAAGCCGATTAACTTGGTTACTGTAGTTATCACAGAAGTGTTGGATTTTTATAGCATAGCACGGTACCTAGTAAGAACTAGTGGGCCAGGTTGTAAGTTGACATCTAGGTCATGAAAACCAACACTTGCTGGCCAGTCCGAAAGTAATGTTAGCGGTAATGTGCATATAAAATACCGTGACATGGCGTGTACGTGCTTAAACCACCTCTGGCGTATAAACTATTACCTACTTATCAAATGTGGGACGACCGGCGGCGGCGCCGCGCCCTAGACACCCCGCCCGCGCCCCGCCAAACATTCCAATAAGAAAAAAACATATCTGTAACTAAACTTCGTTATTATTATTACTACTAAAAACTATTACGAATTTAAAACTTTTATTTTTTTACTAAAAATCCTTGTGTAAGGTCAGATAACAAGTAGCAGTCACTACCTGGTGATTCTGATATGTTTTCGTGTTATTGCGTAGATAAAAACATGTTAAATAGAAAGCAATATTAAGTGAACATTTTAAAAGCAACTGACCTGTTGATCAACAAGAGCCCATTAAACGGCGACTGTGGAAAGCCGGAGGTATAAATTTTCACACGATCACGTACAACTCGGCACGTAAACACTGTACCTCTTTCACAAAATAAAGGGAGAACTGGTCAAAACACAGAAACACCACGAATCCACCTTTACGGCACTGTTACACCGAACACCTTGTAAGTCCTGATAAGTTTGCTAAATGAACAGTTTGTGCACAGAACTATCCACCACAATTTTCATTCATCGCAAGGAGAAATCATTCGAGACGAGTGGCAGTTGCCTTGCTCAACTGACAAAACTAACGGGGCGCAGAGCGGAGAGCGGCAGACAGCGCGCGCGTCATCCGCCATATTGGAAAATTACGTCATCCCTCGCGACTTTTTTTGTGCCATTGTTTTGGATACACACGCTCATTCCGTTATAACGGTTAAAATAACGAATAAGTAACAAGGGATGTAACAGCGACCTTTCGTTGTTACATCCCTAAATAAAGTGTCAAAGTTTCATTCACTTCATTCGTTCGTGTTGAGTATGTTCGCTTCATTTTTAAATAGCTGTATTCACAATGCTACAACAATCTATTCGGCAGGATTTCAATGCATCATATCACATGAAATTGTAGCGCATAATATAATTGTAAATGAAGCTTCAAAATCAAAATTTTAAATTGCATCCAATTTAATTTGTTTATGGAATTTGGATATTTTTTACATAAATGTCTAGAAATGCACGATGTAGGTAGAAGATATAATTTTATTGTGTAGGAAAATATATCTTACTTGCTTAAAATTAAGTACCGACTATAATAAAATTAATCGAATTGATGACATGCATTTGAGAAGGCCTATGTCTAGCAGTGGACGTCTAAGGGCTGTATGATGAATGAACCATAAGATACAAAGATTAATGGCATTTATTCAGCGTTGTGTACATGTTTACAAAATAAATAGTATATTATAACGCTCAAGGCAGTATTTTTGTTGTCGTTATATGCCGAGGCCAAAGACAGATACGATGCAGTACATGTTCTTGTTCTCCCAGCGCACTGTACATGAACCATCTGTGTTGTTGTCCCAGAAACAGGAGGAAGCTATGTGTAGTCCCGCGCCATTCTTCTCCATTATTGTGCAAGTGACTATGTATTTGAGAGGCTTTCGTAACTTGGTGAGTTGACCCAAGCAGCACTCCACAACGGCTGAAGTCCATTGATAAACTTTATTATGTTCATAGATAGTACCACCAATACAATTTTCGATTGCTTCTTTTATAATTTTACTCACATCATCAACGATGAATTGATTTTCTTCGTTTTCTTCAGTCAAATCTTTACACTCATTGATCTCCATGATTTGCATTAAAAGTTTGCAGGTAGAATAGTGTTTTCAGGAATATCTTTGATATGTAGGTATATAAAAAAAAATTTTGACGCTACGGGGCCGGGGTGAATAAAATGAAACTAAAGATATTCATAGTACTCTTTGCTCAAGATGAAATTATGCTGATGTTCATGTTGATTCATATTAATCTTATAGAAATGAATAACAAATAATATAAGATATTAATTATACAATTTTTTTAATCGCATGGATATTTAGTAAACTAAGTTATGTCAAAGTGATATTGATATAATTTCAGAAGACAGGGGCTTTCATAAAAATAAATAAAAATAATAAACATGTATGTATAATACTAAGATCAAGTTGTTTAATACTTAATCCTAGTATAATATCTACTAAAATAATGTTTTTCTACCTTGATTAGGAAAAGAAATGAATACACGTTTAAAACTATTAGTATACTATTGATGACTATTGGAGTCTAACAAAATCATTTTTGATACTATGCCTGTCTGTCTGTTAAACGTATATGATTTCCACAGACTATATAGTATGCTATGATTTCGTAAATTTTGTACGTGTTAATTCAATTCAATTCAAATATTCTTTATTGTGCACCAAAACATATACATTTTTAATAAAAACGTTAAAAGTATTTTTATTATTTTTTTAATGCGAAAGAAGTCGTGGGTTAAAATTAGTATTATAAGCTTTTCCATAACAAATTGCATTGTGTCAGGATTACATCAAATTAAAGATAAATAATAACAATGTCAAAATTAATAAAATTATACAAAATGAAAATTAAATTAAAGACAATAAAAAAATTAAATCACAGTGAATTTACAAATTATCAAAATGTGGCAAATTATTATAAAAGTTTAATTTCTGATGGCAATGGAAATAAATGTACGAAATTGTAACACATTTGTTTTTTTCCGTGTAGCTCTCAGCTTTTTAAGGATATTTATTTTTGGCTTGGTTACAAGACTTAAGCTATTAGCGCTAGTCACTCTTAGTTTGTGGCCATTTAGCCTTCAGACTGGAGAACGGGAGAAACATCAATGGCGCATAGCCAATCTCAGAAAAACGAATAGGATATATTCGTTTTTCTGAGTAGCCAATACTTTTCTTTGACATTGATATATGTCAAGCAGTGACATGAAAAGTCAAACCAAAAAGGATATAATTGTCAAATGAATCTGTGGATGGATACTCCATTCTTACATATTTTATTGTATAATTTTATTAAAATAAACTATATTTACGTTTAAATTTAGATCCCAATTTGTATTTGTGTTCTGTTTCATCGAACATAGTCGTTAAATTAACAATGCAAGGTATTTTTAGTAGTTTTCATTGTGTCGAAACATTTACAAACTAAATACTATCTTTGTTTTGGTTCTTCTGATCAATATATTGCATTTCAGACACAAGACCAGAATTATATGAAGAAGTGAAGCTGTACAGAAATGCTAGAGAACGTGAAAAGTGAGTAATAAGTATCTATTACTACGTTTTAAGCGTTTCTTTACATAATGATGATGTGGGCATCAATATGTTATGTTTTTATTGATTTTCAGTTACAGTTAACATTCAGTGTTTTTAATAAGACTAAAGGCAATTTCCTTGTGTTCAATATAATGTTTTGGTTGTTCAATAGTCAGTGTATGTTTAAAAAAATTACATACTACTGAAATGAATGACTAGTCATATCTGTCATCACGCATCAGTGTTTACACTTACACGTAAAGATATAGATATAGAAAGTTAGCTATTTACTTCCATATTTATAATGATAATAATAATAGCCTTTATTTCCGAAATTTTTACACTTAGTATTGAGAATTATATTAGATCTCTTATTTCGGTGTGCCTTCTGGCATAGGCCTCCTCCAATTCTTTCCAGTATGTCCTGTTTTGTGCCACTCTTGACCAGTATGGTCCTAGGGTCTGTTTTATTTCGTCTTCCCATTGTCTTATTGGTCGTCCTCTGTTTCTGGTACCATCTCTTGGGTACCAGAGAGTCACTGGCTTGCTCCACTTGTCCAGACTGCAGCGAATCATATGTCCAGTCCACCTCCACTTCTGTTCGTCAATTCTTGTCAATATGTCTGTCGTTTTGTTCTGTGCCCTGGTGATATAATGATACATTAAAGTTAAATAAATAAAATTCTCAAATAGATTAATTAGGTAGTCAAATAAATTGTAAAAACTAATTAAAATTATAATATAATCAGTGTACAAATGAAATTAACTTAGACAAAATTGGTCATTGGGATCAAGTGTCAGAGGTAATGGGTTCAACTCCCACTGGGGACAAACAATTTTGTACAAGTTAGTTCCGGTCTGAATGTTATATTTGTGAATCATCCTATCGTTGCTTAAATCCTATCCTATTTTGGGATTACACAAGTACCTAAATGTAGGTAATATTTATTTTAAAAACAAAATCAAGTATGTTAATATAGGTGAACTAAAATATTTTTTTTAATTTAATAGTACTTGAGCTATATCTCCTGAAATTACAGTGAAAGAATTATTAGGATTATTAATATAATTGTGTTCCGTTGTATTAGTTTTGCTTTCCGGAGGTGGAGCCTGGCGACCTGTATTTACAGGCTACTGTGTAACCTAGTTCAGCCACCAGACTTCACAAAAAGTTGTGAAGTAAATAAATGAATTTTGTATTGTATTTGTATTGTATTGCTTTTAGCTAAAAATTATCTCTGCTCTGCACAGTTGATATGATATATGATATAATGCTCACGCCTTGGTCCCAGAGGGGTAGGCAGAGGCGATGAATCGCCACTTTGCGCGATCCTGACACACCTCACTAGCTTCACTCACATTCATCAACCTTTTCATGCTCCCCCTTTTATTTTTCTCACTGCAGACCCCAGCCTTTTTGAAGACATTACTAATTTGATCCTAGAATGTCCTTCTAGGACAACCTCTAGCTGTAGTTCCTTCCACATTCGCACTGTATATTACTTTTGTCACTCTTCTTTCACTCATTTCACGCTCTAAATGTCCAAACCAACGCAACATACCGACATACATGCACAGTTGTGACAACTTTTTCATCTACATCTGTTTCTGAAACTGGTGGCAAACATACATTCCTACATATCAATATACCATTCAAGAATTTAACTTAAAACCTTCATAAAGATCTGAAACCTCGGTATTTTCTGGGGGAGCATTCTTATTGCGCTCCTATGTATTTTTGACCTCTTTTGACTTTCCATCTTTTAACTGAGATTAAGTATAACACTTCAAACTTTAAAAAATAATGTAAAGATTTACACTATTCTAAGGATGTACTTTATTACTAACAATTAAATAGGTACTAACACTAGAAGTGTAAAGAAAAACAAATGGAAACAATAAAAAACTTTATTATTATTATTAAGGATGTACACATACATATGTGATACATACAAATGTGGTTCAGGAATTGAACTTGTACAGACAACTCTCTCCATTCAGGGGTGTGACCTCACACTGATGTCTTCATCGTCGGGCTGTCCAGTCAAGTCATATAAGTAAATAAATATCGCCTTGCTCTTCTCACATTAATTAATCACTTAAATTATTTTAATATCTTTAAGAGTTTGTCTGTATTATTAGGAAGAGCGGGGTTTCTTAACAGAGGCTTTTACGCTTAAAAAGAAGTCCCAGCCTGTTATATCTATTGTAAAATACTGTTAAAACAATTAATATTTTTGTTTTTCTTTTGTTTTTTTTTTGACATTGTTGTTGTTGTTTCTCTCTTTTTTTTTTAAATGGGCGACAGTAAAAGATTCCTTCGTTCCCCAGACACGACAACATGGCCGAGCTGTATGCCGTCGTGAGCACCCTGCAGCATCTGGAGAAGGCGTACATGCGGGACTGCGTGCGCGCGCAGGAGTACACGGCCGCCTGCAGCCGCCTGCTGGTGCAGTACCGCGTGGCCTTCAAGCAGGTGCAGGGGGACGAGTTCCCCACTATAGATGCCTTCGTCACCAAGTTCCGGGTGAGAAAACTGCGGGGCCATTATTTTGGTATCAAAAATCACTGTCAGATGCCTTATGCAAATCGTGGCTCCAACTAGCCAGATGCCTACCGCACTACGCGAGCCCAAATAATCAGTTTATCATTAAGCTGAGACATAAGCGAGAGACCAATAATAATTATTTTTTACTCATACGATACGCATGAGTACTTATTTATGTATGACGTGTATTGAACTATAACTATAAGGGCACTTTTGTATCAGAAAGCTTTTAAGCTGTCTAAAAAAGTCCATGTTATTGAGGGATTTCAAATCAAATTTCAGGTGGAACACTATTATTTAGTTCCACCTGTTATATGACATGTAATTTATGGCAAAATAAACAAATACAAATAAGTACAAACCATAAGTGGTATATTATAACTATAAGACATAAGTTTTGTCTCTTACAGTTGGACTGCCCAGCTGCCCTGGAGCGGATACGAGAGAACAAGCCCAACCTGATTAAGGACGACAAGGGAAACACCAACAAATACATTGCTGAAACTGTCTCTGTAAGTATCAATTATGTAATCTATTTTCCTTTACCAGACTAGATTTATAAGAAGTTATCTTTTGAACTCACAACAACTCTTGTAAGAGGATTGTATGTGAACTAACCATAAAATTGACAGTTCCAAAATCAACTTTTTACCCTAAATTAGCTGTTGCCCGCGACTTCGTCCGCGTGGACAACTTAAAATCACAAATTATTATGAATTTACCGTAGGAATGAGATGTTTTTTCGGGATAATAACTATTCTGTCCTATTCCAGGACCTAACCTACATGTGTGCCAATATTCATCCCGATCCGTCCAGTGGTTGAAGCTCCAAATATCCAAATGTCCAAACTTTCGCATTTATAATATTAGTAGGATGGTAACTCTAGCGATTTTGGCAGCGCACGCCAGTATAGCTCGCAGATTGTAGATTTTTCCTACTTACTTGATATTTTGGACAATTCACACAATATCTTTATAAATTGTAGCCTATGTGTTATTCTGATGTATTATAAGCTATATTATTGTAAAATTTCATTAAAATCTATTCCGTAGTTTTTACGTGAAAGAGTAAAAAACATCCATCCATACTTACAAACTTTCGCGTTTATAATATTAGTAGGATAATTAGTTCCATTGTCAGGTGTCAAGAACATATTGTCATGCCGTATGGTTCGCGGCTCAGAATACGGCCACCCCAAATCTTCCCGTGGGTATCATCAAGGCAACTAAAGGATTGCACCAGGGATGGGCAGCAGCGTTTTCCTGAGTATATTAAGATCATTACTGCGATCAGCAATCCGCCTGCCAAACGTGGTGATTATGGCTAATCCCCCAATGGACAGCCTACTAAAGGAGGCATACTATTGGGGAGGCTTATGTTCAGCAGTGGACGTATATAGGCTAATAATGAAGAGCACATTGATAGTATAGTATTTTTTAACTCAGTATCACATTTAGAAATCATTCATAATCATTTAATTACATGTTTTTTTTGCTTCAAAATTTTTGATGAACAAAATGCGATATTTCTCATATGTATGCTCACTAGTCACGACAGGGAACGACGGGTAGCGGGGAGGTGCGGCGGGAAACGCGGGCGGCCGGTCATCGAACTCCGCGCGCGCGCGATATATTGCCCATAAAGTCTGATATTTTTAGGATAACTTGAAATTTTTGACACAGCATGTTCTCAGAAATATCCCCAGACATGTTCTTATAAGTATTTTGGTCTCGGCCAGTTGTTCATAACGCTGATGGACAAGCTGCGGCTGGAGTTCCGCGCCATGGACATGATCCAGCCCGAGCTGCGAGACCTGCGCGACACCATGGACCGGCTCGCCATGCTGCCGGACGACTTCGAGGGGAAGCTCAAGGTACCAACCAACTACACGACTGCCCTTAGTTTATACTAGCTGTGCCCGCGGCTCCGCTCTTCTCTGTCGTTCCCTCGCAGCGGAGGATCGCGCCTCCACGCATAGCCGTCATTGGCCAGCCGCACCGCTTCATATAAGGATCCGCCAGCCCACTGGGTCCCACCATCTCGTCGGAGCTCGTCAGTGCCCAGCGGTGCCCAGGCACAGGGCGCAGACCTTGGAGGGTCGCAGAAATGTTCTAGGAGGGCATTTTTCAAGGGCGCAGTTAGAGGCTCACTACAAGTACCTATATACCTACTTGGGTTTTTACTCCCTGATCTTAAATTATCCGTCCGTCATGCCGTGTGGTTTCCGTTAGAGTAGAATAGGACCACTCCAACTCTTCCCGTGGATGTCGTACAAGGCGACTAAGGGAATACATTATAAAATATCAACCAGGCCTCCCCAACCCGTCTGGCCAGCGCGGGGAGTGTAGGCCAAATCCTCCGTCTGTCTCCGGCAGATGAGAGAGGGTTGTGCTCCTGCAGTGGAGACAAAAATAACCTGATGATGATCTTAAATTATCAATAACAATCGTTCACGCCTATGTGAGGCTGTGTTTCTAATGGCAAAAACTCCCGTTAAAGGTACAAGAGTGGCTGGATAAGCTGTCCGAGATGTCCGCCTCGGACGAGCTGTCCGAGGCGCAGGTGCGGCAGCTGGTGTTCGACCTGGAGACCTCGTACGGCGCCTTTAACAAGCTGCTGCATAAGGACTGATGCGGTCAGGTGCGTGTCGCACGACCGTGTCAGACAGTACAGTAGACGAAGCAAGTAGAGGAACAGTTACATCTGCATATTATTTATATGTATGTGTCTATGCGTGTATATGCATGTGTAATGTCTGAGCTAGTCTTTAATATTAAAAACTAGCTGCGCCCGCGGCTCCGCTCGCTTATACTACACAATTACCGACTCCGACCCCACACCCGCTCCCACGCCCACATCCAGTCCCACTTCCACTACAGCTTCAAATGAGTCTTAACCTAACACATCGCAGTCTGAATTACACTGAACATTATAATCATATTTTTTTGTTATTTTGCATACTAACCTTACCTACTAATTTATGTGAAAACTAAAAATGTCCATAACTTTTGATTGAATGAACCGATTGCGATGAAATAAAGCATTTATGCTATTGAGAGTTGAGCCCTATGTTTCTGTGAAAAGTGCTTAAAAATCGGTTCAGTAGTTTTTAAGTGATGCGTGCACAAACTAACAGACAAACAGACAAAAATGATTGAAATGTGTTTTATTACTTATCCTTAGACCCCCCAATTTTTTTGTTGCAATTTGTCAGGTTTACTTTAATTACTTTTATTTTAATTTAATTTAGTTGCCGTGTGGTTCCCGGCTTAGAATAGGGCCACCCCTATCTTTCCCGTGGGTGTCGTCAAGACGACTAACGGATTGCACCAGGGACGGGCAGCAGCGTTCTCCTGTGTGTGTATGTTAAGATCATTACGCGATCACCAATCCGCCTGCAAAGCGTGGTGATTATGGCAAATCCCCCAATGGACATCTAACCAAAAGTGATATTCTATTGGGGAGGCCTATGTCCAGCAGTGGACGTATTTAGGCTGATGATGATGATGATGACTTTAAGACTGTGTAATGTGTGAGTGCGTTAATAAACATATTTGCATGTGCTATGACATTTTGTAGTCCAGGTGAACGGAGCCATGGGGCACAGCTAGTCTTCAATACTTAAGATACATACTTCACCCCCTTTCCCTGTATATGTATGCACTAGCTGTGCCCGCGGCTCCGCTCGCGTGGACTACAGAATTAAATAAAGTTGAAACTTATTAAGCGTTAATTCCCGTCCCCCTTCCCCCTCCCGCTTCAGCTCCAGCTCCGACTCCCGCAAATATTCTCAATGTACAGACACGCGAAGGTTCTATCATCAATAGTTTCCGCAGAGCATGCGCTGAAGGCGAATTTTTTTACACTTTGAGTTACATTATTGAAGTTTTATAAGGGATCTCTAATTTATTATAGTAATAAATATAGCCTATGTTACTCAGGGATAATGTAGCATTCTAATGGTGAAAGAATTTTCGAAATCGGTCCAGTAGTTTTTGAGTTTATTCGCTACAAACAAATATTTTTATAATATTAGTGTAGAAGTGTAGATTTATCGTCCTTTTCTATTGTTGTAGGTGAAAACAGGAGCTCAAAAGTGTTGTGTCTCAAACATCTCAAGTAGCTTCGTTATACTTAAAATATTTATACGTTTTTGTATATTATTGTAGGGTAAGATTATTAAATTTAATGTCATTGACTTTTTTAGAAAAAAACAAACAACAATTACTTAGTTTTTAAATAAAAGCAATGACCCATTGTCGGAACAGCCTTTGTAATAATTGAAAAGAAATGTTATGTTTATAACTTATGTTGTCTATGGACAATATTATGTAATTTATGTTATTAATATAAAATAAGTTGTACTGCAAATACATTTTATATATCAGTTCACTTTTTTTACTTCCGTTCCGTTTTTTTAGTGTTGATTGGAAACGTTGGACTGTATTGAATGTCTAATAGTCCGTTGGCAGATAATACATACATAATGCTCACGCCTTGGTCCCAGAGGGGTAGGCGGAGACAATGGATCGCCACTTTGCGCGATCCTGACACCTCACTAGCCTCACTCACATTATCAACCTTTTCACGCATCTCCTTTTATTCTTCTCACTGCGGCCTTTTTGAGGGCGTTACTATTTTGATCCTAAAACGTCCTCCTAGTAGGACGATAATAATAAATACTATATATAATGCTCACGCCTTGGTCCCAGAGGGCTAGGCAGAGACGAGGTATCGCCACTGCGCGATCCTGACAAACACTTCGCCCCGTGATACCGTGATGCTTGACGTAGTGCTCACGCCTTGGTCCCAGAGGGCTAGGCAGAGACGAGTTATCGCCACTGCGCGATCCTGACAAACACTTCGCCCCGTGATACCGTGATGCTTGGCGTAGTGCTCACGCCTTGGTCCCAGAGGGCTAGGCAGAGACGAGGTATCGCCACTGCGCGATCCTGACAAACACTTAACCCCGTGATACCACTTGGCGTGATGTGTGGCGAACAACATCGCCGCCTCCGAGTTTTTTGGGTGCCGGCGCCGGCAGCGGAGGCACTCCCAATTTATTATTATTACTAGCTGTTGCCCGCGACTTCGTCCGCGTGGACAACTTAACATTACACATTCGTATTACGTGTATTACTAAATCCTCAAAGAAATCTATTAATCTGGTTATGCATTAAAAATATTAATATACTTACATAAAAAAACATACTATCCAATTGAGAACCTCCTTTTTTGAAGTCGGGTAAAAATTAGCGTTCCGGCGGCGGTTTCGCCCGTTGGACCACAGTTTTTTAGGTTTCTGTAGCTAAATGGCAAAAAACGGAACCCTTATGGATTCGTCATGTCTGTCTGTCCGTCCGTATGTCACAGCCACTTTATTCCGAAACTATAAGAACTTACTATTGAAACTTGGTAAGTGGATGTATTCTGTGAACCGCATTAAGATTTTCACACAAAAATAGAAAAAAAAAACATTAAATTTTGGGGGTTCCCCATACTTAGCACTGAAACTCAAATTTTTTTTTTCATCAAACCCATACGTGTGGATTGATCTTAAAAAATGATATTGAATAGTTTGCGAGAGAGACACTTCCAAAGTGGTAAAATGTGTCCCCCCCCCCCCTGTAACTTCTAAAATAAGAGAATGATAAAACTAAAAAATATATATGATGTACATTGCCATGCAAACTTCCACCGAAAATTGGTTTGAAAGAGATTATTAAAGTAGTTTTTTTTTATAAGTCATAAATCGTAAACCACAATACTATTATTAAAACATCGATCAAAGTTACAACGAACTACAATAACTTTTATATTATGTTACTTGCTGCTACGGAACCCTTCATGGGCGAGTCCGACTCGCACTTGGCCGCTTTTTTTTTTAAATAAAGTTGACATTTACATTTATCATGAATTAAAAGATTATCATATAATCAATAAAAAAAAAAATATTTTAATATTGTGCAAATTAGGTGATATTTCCTTCCCCACCCCCCCCCCCCCCCCCTCCAATTTGTCCTTTCCATACCCTTTCTTTCTTTCCTTCTTCATCCCCTTCCCACAACGTTGAAAACCCTTTCCCCCACCCCTTCCCTCTCCCTACTCCTACCTCTCCACCTTCCCTTAACCCACCCCTTCCTACGCCCTTTATTTACCACTGCCCCCTCATTTTTCCTCTCCTATCCTAATCCCTCTCTTCTTTCCCATCCGACTTCCTTCCCCTCCTATTCCCTTCCTATTTTGCAGTCAAACTGCTGGACATAGGCCTTCCCCAATGAATGCCACAACGCTCTACAGATCCAGACGCTTCCGGCCACCATCTTCAGGTCGTCCATCCACCTGGCGGCAGGGCGTCCCATCCTGCGCGTGGTGGATGGTGCGTGCGACGTCTCGCGTCCCACTCTAGAACCCGTCTGCCCCAACGTCCGTTCGGTACTACGATAGATGTGACCTGCCATTTCAGCTTACTAATTCTTTCGGCTATGTCGGTCACCTTCGTTATTCATAGGATCTCCTCATTACGAATCATATCCCTCATAGAGACCCCGAGCATTGCCCTCTCTATAGCTCGCAGAGCCACTTGAATCTTGTGGATCAGGCCCACCATCAGTGTCCACGTCTCCTGTAATCATGACAGGCAGGACGCACTGATTAAAGATAGCAGCAGATTGCCCACCCTAACTGGATTCTTCTGTCAGCTTTTGAAATTGATCCTACCCAACTATATTGTCTGTCCTAGGCAGACGTACTCCTGAACAGCTTCGATATTGACATTGTCGACGATCACCGGTCTAATACAGGGCCACTAATTATCGAATAGCGAACTTTTTGTATCGAGACTTGTGGAAATACCTGAAATACATCAGCTAAAATAAATCTATAAATGAGCTTTAAAACATCTCTGTCACTTTCTGTTAAGTTCTTGCATCGACCAGTAATGTTGAACTACACTTTCATACAAATGATATGAAATGAGAGGTCAACTTGTATATCATCATCCTGACATTTTATTGAGATATGATTTATACCAGTATGAGGCCCGAACTCAAAGCTATTAAACAGTGAAAATGCCGTCAAATTCTGTTCAGCAGTTTCCAAGATTAGCCCGTACATACATACATACATACATACAGACAGATAAGAATTTTTTTAATTATATTTTTGGACTCTACTGGTCTTCAGTAATGTCCGGGCAGTGAATTTTTTTTTTTAACTTCAATGTACAGATTCGCTTTTCTTTTGTTTTTTCTACTCTTTTATTATATGTATAGATAAGATGTTATTCCGGGATTATACACTATCACTGTAGTAACAATCTAATAAATAAAATCGTAAACATCGCGTGTCTGTACATTGAAGATATTTGCAAAAAAAAAATTGAGGGGTCTAAGGATAAGTAATAGAACACATTTCAATCATTTTTGAAATTTTTGTTTGTTTATCTGTTTGTCTGCGAGTCTGTGCACGCATCACATAAAAACTACTGAACAGATTTTGATGGACTTTTCACAAAAACATGGGGCTTAACTCAACATTTAGTCTTTATTTCATCGCAATTGGCTAACTCAATCAAAAGTAATAGACATTTTTAGTTTTCAAATACATTAGTAGGTAAGGTTAGTATGCAATATATTGCTCATAATAGTATTTCCGTACTATTCAGATTGCGATGAGTGGATTACATTTGGAGCTGCGAGTAGGAGTTGGAATGGGAGTGGGCGTGGGCGTGGGAAAAGGGGAGTGGGTGTGGGAGTAGAAGCGGGAGCGGGAGCAGGAGCAGGAGGGGAGGGGGAGCGAGAGAGGGAGCGGAAGCGGGAGCGAGAGCGGGAGCGGAAGCGGGAGCGAGAGCGGGAGCGGAAGCGGGAGCGAGAGCGGGAGCGGAAGTGGGAGCGGGAGTGGGAATAGGAGTGGGAGTGGGCGTGGGCGTAGGAAAAGGGGAGTGGATGTGGGAGAGGAAGAGGGAGCGGAAGCGAGAGCGGAAGCGGGAGAGGCTCGGGAGCGGGAGCGGAAGCGGAAGCGCCAGCGGAAGCGAGAGCGGGAGTGGGAATGGGAGCGGATTATCTGTAGTTCACGCGAGCGGAGCCGCGGGCACAGCTATTCGTTAATAAATACCATTCACTGTTACTGTGATGAACAGTGTACACCCTGCCTAAAGTCGCCCGTCGACGTCGATTAAATAAACCTGATAGTTGTATAAGTAGCGCGGCAACTCGTCATACGACTTCTGAAGAACGCTAGAAGTGTGGTCTGCATAGAGTTTTCTACATGTTCCCTGAATAAATACTTTTCCTCGGAATAATCTCTTTTCAGATTTCTCAATTATTATTTTCTTTTTATATCAGTTTTGAAAATCAAAGATCAGTTTAGCTGGTTTTAGTAGACCTCTGAAATTTATTATCTTTGTACTGCACTAAAGTTTTAGTTGCTGGTTATCTATTTCTTGGATAATTATGGAGATTTTTTTTATATATTATGTTATTCCGGGATATACACTGTCACTTTGCAAAGTTTCGTCAAAATCCGTTCGGCAGTTTATGCGTGATGCCCTAACAAACATACAAACAAACAAACAAACAAAAAAATTTTAAACTGTTTTAACATGTTCAGTTACTCATTTTAAGTCGCCCTGGTTGGTTTTTTTCCGAATATATTCAATGTACAGACTTTTTTGCATTTACGATTTTATTATATGTATAAATAAATAATAAATGTACCAAGTGTGCAAAAAAGGATTTAAAATGACTACAGTTTCTTAAACAATTAAAGGATTAGACTTCGTTCGACTTAGAATTATTCCAGAAAATCATTTTGACTGCAAAATAAATTTAAATTCAATAAAACATTTTATTGACTTGCGCCGTTTGGAAATTAATTAAAATACTGAATTTACCAATAAAACTTTAATTTTTACGACCGTTGCGTAATATATTTCAATCTGACAAATATTGCAAACCACAATCATGAATGACATTTTAAAATCACTAGCTAATTGTAATTACTATTGTGATGTCTAACGTCGAGCGATCCTACGATCTTACTCTCAGCTTACTGTTAGTATTCCTGTTCAGTCCACAGGAGGTAAGCTGGTTCTCAAATCAATCAAACGCCGGTGGTTGCGGGTTCGATCCCGCTAGGGGCAAATGTTCGTATGACGAATATGAATGTTGGTACCCAAGTCTTGGATGTTTATATATTACTAGCTTCGTCTGCGCAGGATTAGTATTTCGAGTAGCTTACAACATTGATACTTCCTACTATAAAATATTAGTCATTCTTATAACAAGTTAGTATCTTGAAAGTTTCAAATAAAAACTTGTATTAATTAATAGGGGCCGATTTTTAGACATCGTCGACTCCCAAAAAGAGTTTTCCTTTATTTTGACCCCTAGGAAACCGATTTCGATACCAAGGGGTTGGTATCGACCACTTTGGGAATCCCTGGTCTAAACAGACTCGTTTTTGTATGTATGTATGTATGTATGTATGTATGTATGTATGTAAACGCTTTATTGTACCAAAAATAACGGGGTGTTTATACCTAAGGTGCAGAATGAGACTGGCATGACCTAGTCCTGAGGTGGTACTATCTAGTAGATTCAGGTTTCGTGGCCACTTGGCATCAGATGGGCTGTTATAGTATTGGAAACCGTTAACTTCAAGTGCTGTACATTGAATAACATTGAAGTTTATGTATGTTTGTCTGTTTGTTTGTGCACGCATCACGTAAAAACTACTGAACCGACTTTGATAGACTTTTCACAGAAACATAGAGCTTAACTCGGAGTAACATTTAGTCTTTATTTTTACGTTTTTAATACTTAGTGCAAAAACAACGCCTTCCAAAACATAGACGCGAAATATCACCTAGCCTCAGAGTCTTACAACGTGGCCAAGCAATTATTTAACGAGGGCAGAAATAACTACAACTGTTTAAAGGAGAAGTCGCTGCATACCATAGACACGTTTCTGGACCTGGTCAATATCATGAACGAGGAGATGGCCAGGGAACTGAGGTCGGCCGTGGTGAAGTTCTATAAAATAAAATTCTTTCACGATTTCACCAATTATGCTATTTCTATGGAAGAGGTAAGCAATTAAACTTGATAGATAGATAGATAGATAATTCATTTATTCTTAGACACAGCACAAATACAATGTTACAAATAGGTCACATAATGATACAGAAGTACAGCAAACAATCATAACAGAGTAACAGTAACATTGTAGCCCGTGCTGTGCTGCAGAAAGGGCCCTGACTCAGCATAATGTCGCAGCCCAGCGGCGCGACGCTGATATTCTGCCAGGACCGTTACTTTAGAAGGTACGTGATGAGTTATGAAGGTCAAAGTACACTGTTGTTTTTACTATTACATGTGCAAACCGGTCCAATTTATGTTAAATAACTGTTAGTGTTTATATCAATAATGCATAGTAATAAATATTATATTAATGTACTAGCTGTGCCCGCGGCTCCGCTCGCGTGGACTATATTGTTATTTTAATCTTACTCTCACTTAATCCGACTCCAACGCGTGGGCCCACTATATCTTCAAACTAACCTAACCTAACTTATCGCAATCGTACCGAACATTATATTATACTTCTTTGTTATAACTCCCATAACTTTTGATTGAGTTAGCCGATTGGGATGAAATAAAGACTAAATGTTACTCCGAGTTAAGCTCTATGTTTCTGTGAAAAGTCTATTAAAGTCGGTTCAGTAGTTTTTACGTGATGCGTGCACAAACAAACAGACAAACATACATAAACTTCAAATATAATCTTTATGTGTTCTATTCCTAATAAACCCCCCAAATTGCAAATATCTTATTCAATGTACAGCACGCGAAGTTAACGGTTTTTATTTATTACATGTTACCAATACTATAACAGCCCATCTGATGATAAGTGGCCAAGAAACCTGAATCTACTAGATAGTACCACCTCAGGACTAGCTCATGCTAGTCTCATTCCGCACCTTAGGTATAAACACCCCGTTACTTTTGATCCATTGGGGGATTTGCTATAATCACCACGCTTGACAGGCGGATTGAGGATCATAGTAATCTTAATATACAGTAGATCGCTGCTGTCTGTCTCTGGTGCAATCCCTTAGTCGCCTTGACGACACCCACGAGAAGACTGGCTAATCTAAGCCACACGTAAAACCTCCCTCCCTCATTTCCGTCTTCGCCACATTGTATTTCAGTCCATGATCATTAGCATAATACTCACAGACGGAAAGTAACTTTATAAGACCTACACGTAGTACGATTTTCAACAGCAATGGTAATGCTTTCCCCAGATGATGGACATTACAGAGCACTGTCTGATAGAACCCGTTGAGAAACTCGAACAGATCCGCGAGCAGTACCACCAAGTTATAAGGAACTTTGAGGACGTGAGGAACTTCAACACTGTGGACAAATGCGGGAACGAGCTGCCCGACGAAGTAGCCGCCGCTCATTGTGTGCTTCACCAGGCTGTCCTGTAAGCATCTGTGCTAGTGACGTGTGAAAATTGGTCTCAGAGCGTCTCCACCAAAGTGGAGAAACGTCTGTAGCTTCGAAACAATATATGGGTATAGCAGCATATCGAGAAAGTTAGAGAAGACGCGTTCGAAATCGTGTGGACGCGCGAGTTTGACTTCGACACTATGTGGAGACCGCGGATTGGCACGCACAGAGTGGGACGCCCCGCCGCCAGATCAACAGACGACCTGGAGAGGGTGTCTGGAAGCAGGTGGATGCAGAGGGCGGATGACCGGATGTGGTTGGCGTTCATTGGGGAAGGCCTGTGTCCAGCAGTGGACGGCTAAGGGCTGACATGATGAATATGTCGATAGGAGAAATGGGAGAGGGGATGAAAACGAAGGAGAGAGAGGATACAGAGTACATTGCCCCGAGTATAGTATCCTAATTTATATTCTACTGCATCCTGCAACCATATAGCTACAGGATATGCAGTTTAAATGCAGGAAAATTGAACACAAACTGCTGGATAGAAGCTGATTCGAGGCGCCAGGCTATGCTGTAAGAAGTCTGTGCTAATGAAGTCTGTAACCAGTCCAAAGAAACCTGTGTAATTATGTAGATATCCCTATAACGTATTTATAATCGCTCAAACAGCTTCAACGAAACAATGCAGGAAAGCCTGGTGACCATAGTGGAGATCAAAACCCGGCAGTACGCCCAGGACATGAACTCCTCCATCCACAACGTGCAGACTTGCCTCAACAACTTCGTGCCTAAGTTCTTCGACCAGTTACTGGTAGACGCTTATACTACCAACTGCGGTTATCTGAAGGTAGACCTTAACTACTGTAAAATGTCATCGTTCCGTAATGAGGTGTGTATACGTGATCAGCTATATCTCACTCATAGCTGACTTCGCTATATTACCTGGTAGCAGAAGTAAGAGCTAAAGTTGCAGTGCGACTGCTGAGGAATTAGATATACCAGGTTATTTCTGGAGTGAACACCCATCATAGGTATCAGACTGTTGACGCTGGCTGGACCTTGGTTGATCGACACAACACCCGGTCCACTCTACTCGCGTCGCACTCTATGCGCACTCTAGAATTATTTTGGCAGAGCCACCAATAGACCCCTATAACTTTTAAACGGCTGAAGAACAAATTCTAATTTTCGAGTAAAAAATAGTTTTTCTGCATAGTCAGATTTCTAGTCAGAGACTGTGTCTCTGCCCAAAAGGATGCAAGTGTCTCCGTTCTACAAGGAGTGGAGAGGGACTTCATCCTTATGTAGTAGACATTCCACGCACGAAGCGTTTTGCTTCTTCTTTTATAATGCGAACTGCTGAGGAATGGAACTCACTCCCAGCTTCGGTATTTCTAGACAAGTACAATTTGGATCTTTTTAAAGGAAGAGTAGGCATCTTCTGGGTAAGCGCGCTCCACCATCATCATCATTTTTTTACCATCAAGTGAGATTGAGGTCAAGCGCAAACCCATCAGGAATAAAAAAGTTTTCCCCAACGGGCGTTAGTTCTGGGGTTCTGAGACATTTGTGGTCCGTTCTGACACTTGCTCTTTTCTAATCCTTTCGTGACGTTAATTCTCTATCGGATCTCCTTATTGCGGATCATATTCTTCAAAGAAACCTTGAACATAGCCTCTCTGAAGAGTAACACCTTCCCATAAGTTAGAACGACTTGAAACCTAAGGGAATTCGTGCAGCTGTTGGGTATGTGTCCAACCTTTGTAAACTAGACAATAAATTCTGAACAAACTCTTCCATGAAACGTCCAAAGTTCTGCATATGTCATTCATAATCATATTTACGCACTTCTGTTTAATTTCTAATGTACTAGGCCATTTTGATTCATGCTTTGGGATTTTTAAGTTATCGAGGCCCGTCAGTGATATCATGACTGATCGGAAATGAGCATTATATTTGCCTCTAGTATCAAATCCAAGCTCATTTGCGTGGCCGTTTTTTCATTGCAGGTTAGAAATTTAGTAACATAAAGAACATCATTGAAAATGATGATGATTTATTTATTATATTGAAGGTGGTGAACGCTTCTATCGCCGACCTAGTAAAAGATAAATGGCGGAGAAACGACACCCTGTTTCCGAACAAGTGGAGTCCTCTAGTGAAGCTACTGAAAGAAAAGTTAGTTTTTAATGTGTTTATTGCAACGATCTCTATGTACTACTAGATGAAGCGTTCCAAACAATCGCTCTGTTCTACGCAAGGAGCCACAACTCTTTCACATTCACTAAATATTAACGCTACGGGTAAATAATGTCAATATTTAGTAAGTAATTAAATGTTCTGCGTAGTAACTGCACAAGTTTCATTGTGAATGTGAAAGAGTTGTGGCTACTTGCGTGGAACAGAGCGATTATTTGGAACGCTCCATCTAGTAGTACACAGAGATCGTTGGTTTATTGTAGAAGAAAATTACTCGTAGCCTATAGTTGTAAATGCGATCATTTAACTTCATGGTAAGGTCAAGAGTCGCGTCTAAAAAATATTTCCGACCCCAACTGATTAGTTGCATATAACTTTTATTTAGCTACTAGCTGTTGCCCGCGAATTTGTCCGCGTGGACAAATTATTATGTATTTCCCGTAGGAATGGAATGTTTTTTCAGGATAAAAACTATCTATGGCCTATTCCAGGACCTAACCTATATGTGTGCCAAGTTTCATCACGATCCGTCCAGTCGTTGAAGCGTGATTGAGTAACAAACATCCAAACTTTCGCATGTATATATTCTTTATTACACATCTTAAACTAAATATAGTAATATATGGTGTGTAGGGAGAAAGGTGAGCTTATCTCTAAAAGAGATCTCTTCTAGCCTACCTTACAGGATATACGTAGACAAGGCAGTAAGAGCGAGGGGGGCAAAATAAGTAGGAATAGTACCTACTTAATTGTATGTTTGTTTTCAGATCTAAATATCAACTTCAGGAGCCCTTATTTCTGACACTGTTTGCAGCGAATATTACATCGAGGGATATACTTTCAGCTTTGTATTAATAGTCCGTAGATCTGGTTGATTTAAATAAAGTAATGTTAAATTTAAAAGATTTTTTTTTTTAGAGTTAACTAAATGTCGGATCTATAAAGATTACATAACAATAACTTTACAAGGCTGGGAAATCAGGGATTAAAAACCAATTGAACTTTGCCAAAGCTGCTGTATTGACAGGGAATCTAGGTCTAGGTTAGGACCACTGTAGATTATGCTGTATTCTTTCAGATACCTTTGCTTTCTTCTATATGGATGTAGCAAATCCGTGGGCTGTAGTAAATATAAAAAAAAACTGTCAAAATCGACTGTCAAAGTAAAACAAAGTAAAAGCGCGGTTGACGCGCGACGCTTGTTTTGTGTTTCTTACCATGTTTTTATATAATTTTAATTGAAACAAAGAATTTTAAGAAAGAAGATGGGTCAAGCAGTGCGTGATATGCTCCAAAATGGGCGTTCTTATGACGAAACGGATAGAATCCCTGACAGTATCACTATAACGAACTTGGATATTTTGATGTATATTGTTGCTATTGTTGGTCATTTCGTGGATCTGGGATTTGATATAAATGTAGCTCTGAGGTACTTCTTGGAGGGAAGGATGACAGAGTTCGGCTGGACCCTGGCCTTCATACTCATTCCAGCGTTTGTAAATACAGCTGTGTCTGTTAGAATGTAAGTACACTTTATTTTTTAATGGAAAATATTGGTTGGAGTGTATAAAAGGGGGCGCTATGGAAAAAAAACTCTGAATGACGTGAAAATTTGTGACATTAAAAAAAAAATTTTTAGCACCCCCTTTTGTACACCCTAACCAAAATAATTGTTAACAAAGCCCGACGTTGAATCGAAGCTTCATATATTTATTGTGTGCAATGGTCTATGTATAAGATAATTTATCAGTTATTATATCGCATTACTGCTTAGTTTATTATTTATTTATTTTATTTTTAATGTTGATGGGTTTGCACTTGACCTCAATCTCACCTGATGGTAAGTGATGATGAGGCTTAAGGTGGAGCGCGCTTACCCAGAAGATGCCTATTCACTCTTCCTTTAAAAAGATCCAAATTGTACTTGTCCGGAAATACCCAAGCTGGTAGGGAGTTCCATTCCCTAGCAGTTGGCACCATAAAGAGGTAGCAAAACGCTTTGTGCGAGAGCATGGTATGTCTACTACATAAGGATGAATTCCCTCACCACGCCTGGTAGTCCGTTGATGGAAAGGGGATGGGGGAATCAAATTGTGTAATTCCTGGGCACACTCACCAAAATGTAACCTGTAGAATACCGCAAGGGGCCATACTGTGACGATGTTTGAGGATCTGTAACTTGGTATTTACCAGAGAGTCATCACCAGTTTAATTATTCAGAGTTTCTGAATAATCAAATATTCACTTTTGGTTCGATTGTTAACAATATAAAAAATAAATAAGAGAAGGGCAAAGACCACAGTGCCTAAACTGTGCAAATGAAATGAAAATGCCACAGTAATGGTTGTTGAAGCACCAGAGTCTAAAATGAATGAAAAAAATTACTAAGATAGTTTTGACTTCACTTGGGTGTTTTGGTATAGCAAAGTACTATATAAAAATAGTTATTAGTATAGAAAATGGACACACACAACTGTAAAAATTAAAAGACTTAAAACGATTAACAGTATGTTGTAACACAAATATGTTGTACGCAATTCCAGGTATTCCCAAGACAAGTCGCAGGATTCCGTGTCGAATGAGTTCACGAAGCGGCGGTGGCTGCGAATCTTCATTCTGGTGTTGCAGATGGCTCCCATACTGCGCTTTACTGATGCCCTTATGTAAGATTACAATTTATATTGTTGATCAAGAAAAGGTTTTTGTAGTTCTGGATGTGTGGCTGCTCAAGTTATGTTACCATAGTAGTTTTCAGCATAAGTTACAAAGATCATTTACCAAGTAAAAGTAAATAGTTTATTATCTAGTTCAGTAAAAAGCGTAAATGTTTTTTATACTAATTAGTATTCAATAGAGAATGCCTCTATATTGTTACACACTTGAACAGTACAGGTTTCTTGTTATACCTCTGTATTGTTATTTCTGTGTTGTTTTCAATAATGCCCTCGAAATTTATTACGTATACGAATTTCTAAATAATCTATATCTAAATTTAATTAATCTCACCTATCACAATGTCACTGATTATTTTTGATACCTAGACTTTGATTATTCTAAATACCTTGATCTGTACATTGATAAATTTTACCTATCTGTTTAGCTGATATGGTAGATACCTTATCATCGGCCTTCTGCATATGTTATCTTAGTCTACTGTTTTCTAACACAAGATAAATATGCTAAGTATAATATTTTATTCGGGAATTGGTTAAGGACGTTGAAATGAAATTGTTTTATTTCATTTCAAAATGATTTCATTTAATGAATGTAGAAGTTGGTCCTGATCTGGCAGGACCAACATATATAAATTGTACATAGTTGTCCACAGAATCAACAGGCCTCTAGTGTTCGAGGCAAAAGCCTGGACAACTAGTCTGTCCTTCATGTAATCAATCTCACATGTTGGGGTTTGTAAAAACGTAAAAGTACATATTTCAAAGAGACTGTGGTAGCGCGCATTGCAGCCTTTCACGATAACGGCGCATTGTTATCTTACTGTTTAGCAACGCCTGGTTTGGCAACCCCCTCTCCCCCGCCCCACAACTGCCCTGAAACTAGAGAAGGCAACTAATTATAAAAAGGGGATTCTTCGAGTTTTGCAAAAAGATGTCAAACTGATTTTCTAGGATTCTATAGTTTCTAGAGTTTCTTCACCAATTGAATAATTAGAATTCATCAGTCACATAATTCTAGAAAACCAGATTGGCTAGCTTTTAGAATACAGTACAAATTTCCCATTTTACACTTAATGGCTTTTTCAGGGCAGATGTAGTGAAGAAAAAAGAATGATCTTCGGAATTAGCGAATAGTTTACTGGCTGATTCACAGGCTTTTACTAAAAACAGCCTTTAAATTCAGCAAAAATAGTTATTAACTCCTAATAAATATACAGTACTAGCAAACGCCCGCGGCTTCGCCCGCGTGGAGCAAATTTTTGTTTCCCGAGGGAACCATTATTGTTCCAAAGGTAAACATGAGCCTATGTTCAAATAAATAATGTTATGTGTACTAATCAAAAAATTATGGCAATTAGTTGAACAGCCAAGCTGTGAAAGAAACAGATAAATAAACACACAAACAATCTTTCGACTTAATTATATTAAAACGGTTGCCCGCAGATTCGCTTGCTTAAAAAAGGTGTTTTTTTCCAGCTGAAAAAACCCACGGTAAACAAAGCTTTCCAACAGTAAAAACCACATTCGAATTCATTTAGTGGTTTTGGAGAAGAAGCTGAATTATCATAAATTATTTAATCGACGTCTTTACTTATTAATGTTTTCATCGTTTATACATACAATACAGTTCATCATCATATTAGCCCTGCGACATATACTGCTGGACATAGGCCTTCCCCAATAAACGTCACCACACCCGGTCCACCGCCTCCGAATCCTGCTGCTTCCGGCCGCCTTGCTCAGGGCGTCGGTCCATCTAGTGGCGGGGCGCCCCCTTTGCGCGCGTGCCTATCCGTGGTCTCTACTCCAGAAGTCGTCTACCTCAGCAGCCGTCGGTTCTGCGGCAGATGTGGCCCGCCCACTGCCACCTCAGCTTTATAATCCTTTTCAACCGACTTCATTAGTTTAAATGTATCTATACGTTTGGAGAATACTACTTTCGAACACCATTTCAGGGGATGGTTTATCAAAAACTGTAAAACCCGTGTTCAATTATTACGTTGTTCAAGTACTCCTCCAAAGTTTCGAATTGATAGGAACATCTAATAGTTTTTCTACATACAAACCTTAAAACGCCTATTTTACCACCTTAGGGGTTGAATTTTAAAAAAGCCTTCGATAGTGCATACCGGAGATACATAAGGAACCGTTGTGCTAAATTTGAAGTTTCTAGAGCAATCGGTTTGGAGACTATTACTTTTGAACTCCATTTCAGTCCCTTAGGGGATGGTTTTTCAAAAACTGTAAAACACGTATTGAATCATTAAGGTTTTAGAGTATTCCTACAAAGTTTCAAATTGATAGGTTTATCTAATAGACGTTCTCCATACAAACTTTGAACTCCCATTTGACCCCCTTAGGGGATGAATTTTGAAAATCCGTTCCTTAGTGCTTGCCTATGCTATATAAGGAACCGTTGTGCAAAATTTCAAGCCTCTAGACTCAGTGGTTTGGGCTGTGCGTTGATATGTCAGTCAGTCAGTTTCTTCTTTTATATATATAGAAGAAGAAGAAGATACTGTTTTGCATGGGAAAAGAAAAAGAGGAAGACCATACCTTAGATGGGCTGATGACCTTAAATATATGGACACAAAAGGCAAAAGACCGCACTTTGTGGAAACATCTGGAAGAGGCCTATGTCGAAAGACAAGTCGAAGTTGTCGATGTTTTAATAAATACATAAATTATAATATATTATCTAATTAGATGTAAGATACAGCTTCGATAAATAAAGGCTATTTTTATTTTATTTTATACTGTTTTGCATAAAGATTTTTTTGGATTCTGAAACGTGCATGAGTTTGAGAAGCAAACGTCGATAGATGACGTGGATATCATAGAGTTTCATATTTTCCTTCACAGCTACGCCCTGAAATCCCGTCGCGCGGAACGCAAGCGCGACCCAGCTTCCCAGCGCTACTACTACGGCCTGATGCTAAAGGAGGACTCCGACGCGGCCCTGCTGAGGATCTTCGAGGGCTTCCTAGAGGCAGCGCCGCAGCAGGTTCTGCAGACCAGCCTGCTGTTCCGCAGATATGATAACCTTGCTGGTCAGTAGACCCTTTTCATCAGTCATTAGATTGTCCAGTCCAATGTTGTATGTCGACTTCTCGTAATGCTTGCATCAGTCGATGTTACGTCCAGTTTCCATGTTAGTTTAGCAGTAGGATTCTAGTGCAGGATCGTTTAAATAAAAAATATAAAAAAAAATGTTTATTTTCGTTAAACAAGAGTAACATAAGAAAATATTTGGGTGCTGATGTCTCCTTTTAGACTTGGTAAGTCTGTGTTAGGAGGCACCGCTCTTCATTACAAATATAGTAACTCTGTTTTATTATAGATTTCCTAATACTAACATTTGTTTTTATTTCAAAAGATACTTATTTCTACTTATTATATGCAGTGAAAATTAAACACAAAAATAAAAAGGCACAAGATAGGATCAGATCCCGCGTGTACAGTGTGTATGAAAGTAGGTGTATGTATGTGTGTGTACGGTGTGTGTGGGATGTGTGGGGGTGTGTGTATGTATGTGTGTAGGGTGAGTGTGTGGGATGTTTGTGGGGGACACCCCCCACAAACATCTCACACACTCACTCACCCTGGGTGTGTTGTGTGGGGTGAGTCTGTATGATGCTTGTGTAGGTTTTAGTGTCATGAATATATTATAAGAGGCAGTAAAGTACAAAGTGTAGGAAAACACAGGAGCAACTTCCACCCACTGCTAAGTGAGTAATAGTTCCACTTCATCATAGGTTTTTCCCTCCAGCCATTTACGTATGATATTCCTGCATTCTTTAGGTTGTTTGCGATATATCTCAAGTTCTTTGTTTATTTTATTGTATAGGCACGTGATTCAAATTGCAGGCTGGCAAAAGTGGTTTTAATCGTTTGTATGGTCATTACCCTTTTGCTTATTTTTGTCACCAAACTAGCATTGTTGTTTTCCAGTTTGATGGGTAGGAGAGCCGTGTCTTTACAGGCACACAGAGCATTCAACATAGTCCTCCAAACACACTAGTGGCAATTGGACTGGTGCCCGATTGTTACAGTTTTATGGACGACAAAGTCAAAGTCAAAATCATTTACTGCATATGAGTACACTTGGTACATTTATACACGTCACTTTTTTTATCGACCACCGCTTCCTAGGTGTTAGCGCTGTGAAGAAGAAACGGCGCAACAAACTTCACGCAACACATCCACTGTGACTACTTACTACTAGGCTGGCTGTGTGTCCTTTTTGCACTCCAGGAAAAACCTACAGCACAGTTCATCAGCTGAGATATTCATGAGGTCGTAGGTTCAAACCCCGCCCGTACCAATGAGTTTTACGAAACTTGAGTACGGTTTATTTATTATAATACCACAGGCTTTTCGGTGCAGGAAAACATCGTAAGGAAACGTGCATATGCCGAAGAAGAAATTCTGAGGCGTATGTGAAGTCCACCAAATCGGCTTGGGGCACCGTTGGTGGTCAGGGGTTTGGCACAAAAGATCCTGAAGGGTAAGAAGATAAGATCAGCTCAGATACCAGTAAATGCTGATCACCTTTTCGCCATAATAATAATGAACGTTTATAATCATACCACAAGCTTTTCGGTCGGAAAACATGACGAAACCTGCAAACGCCGAAGAAGAAATTCTAAGGCGAACGGTTGTACGCCATAGTATGCAGTTGTTAATTTGATATTGTTTGTTTCCTCAGTGCACCAGATCCTGTCGATTGTCTCTTCAGTGGTGGGCCTGGGATGGTGCCTGGCCGCGTATCAACGCGCCGTGCGGTTCGTCCAGCAGGACAAGCTGAACATGAGCTGGACTGGCACTGTGCTGCAGACTCTCTGGCACTTCTTCGTTACATGTAAGTTCATATTATTTGACCACAACTTTCGACAATCATTTTCAATGGCCTTCTAGACCACCACTTAAAGTATCCAATCATTTGTAACTAGATTTAGAGTTAATTAAACTTTCTGAATGCTAAAGGGTCGCGGAAGGTTTACGTGATTGATGCTAAATCCTTCACAGTGGCAATTGTCAATTATAACTACTTTTATCACCATATCAGTCCACTGCTGGAGATAGGTCTTCGCCAATGAACGGCACCACATGTGGTCTTTCGCCCTCCGCATCCAGAATATTGATCACGATTGATTCACTGTCCTACATAATGGACATGGACACATCCGAAAACGATTTCCAAGAATGAAGCATAGGCGATCGACGCACCTTCTATTGCTTCTATATCGGAATTTCAATTGAATACTTCAATCATGTGAACATTGACAATCGCAATCGACTGTCTCTGGGACCCTTGAAGAATTGCTCGCTGAAATTTGGTGCATAGTTTAGTATTTGGGATTCAAAGTCAAAATCATTTATTGCATATGAATACACTTGGTACATTTATACACGTCATTTTTTTATCGACTACCGCTTCCTAGGTGTTAGCGCTGTGAAGAAGAAACGGCGCAACAAACTTCACGCAACACATCTTTAAAAAATCAAGTTTGCATACAATTAATAAAGATTTTGCGAATCTGAATTAACATTAGTACCAGGCATCTTTGTCATTCAAATAATCGTTTATTTTATAATAGGCTTTCTTACAAAGTTGTTTTTAATGTGAATCTTAAACTTTATGTCCGTCATATTTAAGATTTCCTCTGGTAGTTTGTTGTAGAAGCGTATACATTGCCCCGTGAACGACTTGCTGACCTTACTTAGTCTTAATCCTGGTAAAACAAGTTTATTTTTATTTCTTGTATTATAACTATTATTGTCACAGTGCCTCAAAAAGAGAGATAATTTTTTTCTGACATATAAAATATTATCTAAAATGAATTGACCAGCTACTGTTAATATGCTTATTTCTTTGAACTTTTCTCTTAATTAGAAAAGTACCTATAATAAATCATCTTTTTTGCAGTGAGCAGAATAATATCGATCTCAATGATTGCATATCTTTACCCTTACTGGACCATCCTTGCCTGCGGCATCCACATACTCGTCATGACGACCTGGCTGCAACTCTTCGACCGCTCCCCATTCTGCTCGCACAACAAGCTCGCAGAAATGGCTTTTTCTCTCGCACTTGGAGCAGTCTACCTCTTCACCTACATCCTACCTATCGAAGGCAGAACAAGATACAGATATACTATTTATTATACTACATGTTTTCTACAGAATATTACTTGCAGCGTTATTTGGTTTGTGTATGCGAGCGATGTTATGAGAAAATCTGTGTTCTTTTACCCAGCTTTCGGGCTAAGCATAGGACCGTATTGTATTGGCATAGTTTTCATGGTTGTGTATTATGCCTTCTTTCATCCTAGAGTTAGGAAGGGGGTGAGGGATATAGCGGTAAGTTTTAAGGCTAGTGAGGAAGTTTCTGATGTTAGCTAATATTGGCCAAGTTGGACTATAGTTTTATTGTAAACTGTGAAGGCTGCATCAAAGTGGTAACCTATTACATTTAATTCGGATTTTGTAAGCCTTAGTTTTAAACAGGTTATCCCCAAATGCCCCATCGGGGTTCTTCGATGAGCCTGGTGGGACATTTGGGAGTATATTCTTATAAGTTTGTCCCACTATATTAGTAAATCAAATGAAAATGGTATTCTCCATTTGTATGGACAAGGTTGACAGTTTCCCAGTGCTTGTGAATTGGGCTGTCCACCTTGCCGCGTAGTACGCTGAGGAGGCTGTTGGGGCTGTAACGAACTCATCGCACCAGGGAAGCGATTCCTTTGTAGGGCATTGTAAGCTCTCTACATAGGGCATAGCTTTCCCTCCAGTTACACGTATAAAATGACTGGAATTACGTTCAGAATAAATTCATTTTAACTTCACTGAAACATTGTGCAAACCTGCGGTCCAACATATTGCAACAGACCAACAATAGTTTTGGAAACTTAGTCAAAGTCAAAGTCAAAATCATTTAGTGCATATGAGTACACTTGGTACATTTATACAAGTCATTTTTTTATCGACTACCGCTTCCTAGGTGTTAGCGCTGTGAAGAAGACATACTGCTTATTATTGTCTATGTTGAAAATTCGATATTGAATGACACTGTAATGGTTTTTAGATATTTTGCTAAAGCCTGTATCCTAGCCAAGATAAATAATTAGTTTGTAAGTCAAACGAACAGTTACATACATGAGACTGACTCTAGGTTAATTCGAGTAGTTTTGTCATTTTGAAGTTATCCAAAGCGCCTATACATATAAAATATTTTATACATATCTATACGCTATATCGTTTGCGCAAGTACCTATCATGATCTAGAATAACTCTTACTTTATATAGTCTTATAATAACTGTGTTACCATCTGTAATAATTCGTCTGATTACTTGCTGTTTGTAGCATGAGACATTGATATAGAATCGATAGTGGAAAGATATTAACTGCTAAAACGCCACTTGGTGGAGAGTCAATCTCGCAAAATATAGAAGGATACTCTTTAATAGATGGGTTAGATTGCATATTCTTACGGATTTTTTGGTTCCATGAAAATACTCCTCATACAAAATGAAATTTAATCTGTAAACCAAAATCGCTTAAGTGGTTATACTTTTCCACTATCATATTTGCTTGCGACATTCTCAAATCTTTAATTTAGACATAAGTCCATAGAAATGTAAGTAACAATTTTACTGTGTTAGTAGACAGACCATTTTAGATATTTGATTTATTTGTGAAGGTGGATAGTCACTCAGTGCCTTAGTTTTGTACTGTGCACCTTCTCCCATACAGTGGTCAGTTGAAGGTGTTAGTGGTGTATCAGGAAGGCAACTCTGTTGTGTAGGCTAACAGACCTGTGCTACAGTACCACACTGGAGTAGCAACCAGTTGTCTTATATGGGGTTCATCATCATCAGGTTATTGTCTCCACTGCAGGAGCACAACCCTCTCTCATCTGCTGGAGACAGACAGAGGATTTGGCCTACACTCCCTGCGCTGGCCAGACGGGTTGGGGCTGCCTGATTGATGTTTTATAATGTAATCCCTTAGTCGTCTTGTACAACATCCGCGGGAAGAGTTGGAGTGGTCCAATTCTACTCAACCAGAAACCACACGGCAAATATATGGGGTTGTTTGTAGGAAACCCATACCGAAACGGGTAAGGCATGGCCTATGGTAAAAAATTTATGGTGTCTAGGGTAGTGTGCCCACACTATGGCTGTATCGAAAAACAATTGATAATTTTCTAGTAGTGTCAAAGTAAAAAAATTAAGTATGTAGTTATTTAGCAGTAATCTAGTACTTATGGTATTGATAAGATGAATCTCAAGTGTTCTCAATTATTTTTATTATAAAAGTTGTCAATGTTACAGTATTTTTGTATTAAATGTATTGCATTATTAGCTTCTGCTTTAAGTTGTAACCTAATCAAATTTTCCTACTGTACAGTAACAAATGTTTTACTATGGTAAAAAACCTATATTATTTTATACATTAAATAAATAAATATGTCAGACATTCACACCAATTATCCAGTCCCAAACTAGGCAGAGCCTGTGGTGTGGTTACTAGATAATGGATACACATACTTAAATAAATATATATACATCCAAGACTTGGGTACAAACATTCATATTCATCATACAAACATTTGCCCCTAGCGGGATTCGAACCCGCTAGCTCCGGCGTGGCAGTCCGTTGATCACAGCATTAAGGTACAGATACAAATACTCATTACTAGCATGCTTATAAGTATGCTCATGGCGAGTTCACATTTGCTTTGATCTAGCATGCTATTTATAAGCATGCTACCTGAAGTAGTATTATTAAGTGGTCTATGCCTGAAGAATCATTGTACCAAATACACATATTCAGGATTTTCTGTGTTAATGGATGAGTATATGAAGTTGAAAATTATACTCCTGTGAATCAAGTGACCAACAACATTCTATTAATGAGTTTCTTGCAAAATGATCTTAACAAAACTTTAGCACAGACATGCTAATAAGCAAACATGTTTACACATGCTATTGGCACACCCCCTTCCACCTTGAATTTGACTTTACTAGGCAGCATTTGCTACAAATTAGCATGCTTTCGTGCTACTTACTAATGAGCATGTGTGTGTATCTGTATCCTTAAATCTGATTTTTAAATAACATTGCTGGATTGGATAAACAAAAATATAACTATTATTCATATCTATAATTCATTTAATTACCATATAAACGGAGCTCGTTCCCGTAATATCTTTAAGCCATGCTTATTCCATTCATTCTGGTTGATCCACAGCTCTATTGCTGATTCTAAACAGGACATGACCGCTGCCCCTTTCCATGCCATACTCGCTTGATCAATGTCTTTTGATGATGCTATAACTTCCAGTGGTTCTGTCTTATAGATGTACGGTATTTGTAATGCTAAACGATTCTGCAGCCACATGTAAAGACCCTGCACTTTAACTCCTCCACCGACAATCAAAATACTATTGTACATTTTACGTTTTAGTTCCTCGGTGGAACTACGGTCTATACTTTGCAGTATTGCAGCGTCCAGAGCTAAAACTTGTCCAGGAGCTAAAGACACATCACCAGGACCTCCTTCTAATGCATCCACTACTACATCATCATCTGGGTTAGCCGCTGGTTGGGTTTCGTTTACAACTTCAAACTGCTGACTCTCATTTGCTGCAGTATCAACAACCTCTCGTTTACGGCCTGTTTCTCTAAGAAAATCTGCATCGAAAGGATCTTCTGGGTCACTCGGTTGTCGGTTTTGTATTTTTGTAGCTTTTGAACCAGTTATTTTGAGTAGATCTGTATAGAACATTGACAATGGTGATATTATGCATTCATCACCAACTTGCAGTGTGTATTCATTGATTATATCTTCAGGATGATCAACTATAAATGACTTTTCTTGTGGCCCACATACATCTAGATTCACATGGCAGAATTCTTCATACATATTTCTCATCAGCATTACGTCTCTTGGTATATTTTCGTTCCAATTCTTATAAGGAAATGCACTTTTATGAAACATCCAAGATAATGCTTGACACACATCTCCCGCTCCATAATCCATTCTTAACCTAGTCGACTTATGTGATATACCATCTTCAACACAGGATATTGCTATTTTCTGATCTCCAATGTCCACTACACATGCCGAACCAATACCGGCCCCAAAAGTTGCACCAACACTTTCTTGCACTAGAAAACAGTGTCCGAATCCCAAATCTTTCAACAACAAAGACATTAAATATTTTAAATGACTTCTAGAGTAAATATCTGGTATTAACAGCACACATCTATACTTTATAAGCTCTATTAATGGTATTCCTAGCTTATACTCTAAGATGGAACTCCATATTGTGTACAAGTCATTCAAAACGGAAGAAATTGAGCCACCGACTTCAGAGTGGATGTTAAAATCTCCCCTTCGGTACGGGAAATGTATGTTGTAGGGTAATTCTGGGTCAATATCGAGGACTAAATCTCCGATTATGATGTCACACTCCACCTGAGGCCAGGGCTCACTGTGTCCCAGGAATACTGGCAGAGAGCGGCGGTTGAACGCTGCGATTTGCTGCGGCGGAGTCGCATACCGCCGCGCTCCATTCGATTGCATACATGACTGAAGCGTATGCGATATTTGAAGCCTACATTCTTCTAATTCTTCGATCAGTTCCTTCGTTTTAGGTACGCTAGGCGGGACAAAAGGATCGCGGTATATTTTACCTCCAGGACGACGTTTCCTCGCAATACAGTGCAGTTGCTTTACCGGTAATAGGTCCGAGGCTCGTCCAATTCGTACGTAAAGAGATCCTGGGTGGATTATGATAATTCTGTTGGACGGGAACAGCTGAAATTTCTCTGGAGTAGGATCGTGAATCGGCATAGTAATGTAAACAAAATAACGCGAATGAAAATACTGTTTAAAGCGACATTGAACTGTTGCAGTTATACTACGCTGTCCAAAGTGAGAATATTACCTCACAAACAATGGCATAGATTAGTATATTTCTTAACAATGTTGCGCAACTTGCTCGTTTATTCTACAGAGTTTCTGTTTTTCGATTGCCTTGCCAGCGGCCAGCCAATAAAGAAAAACATAATTAAGAATGAATATTTGAATGAATGTCTCACACACAGTGGTTTTAGTATTTAAGGCAAAGGTATCAAAAAACAAACGGTACTGTACACCAACAGTATACCTTAGATTATACTGTAACACATGTTATTGGCAGGTCATTGAATTTCATCAATTATTTAAGTTTTTCAATATTCGTCGCGTCTTCAGTTTGTTCATAAATTGCATGTAATAGATGAGTTAAGTCATAGAATGTTTACAAAATGTTACTTTACTAAATAAAACTGTAAGCAGGAAATAGAAAAAAAAACGATGCATTATTATTAAGGTTTATGTACCTAATATAACCGATTCATACAGTTACACTTTATTGCACACAAAAATAAATTATTATCCCTGGATTTTATGACATTTTATAACCTGGAGACCGGAATTTTATATGTCCATATTAGATAGGTACCGACATGAAATCCCGGTTAGGACAATTGCACTTCATAACCCAGTCATTCGTGCATTTATTTACTAACAAACTAATATTAACAGGCAAATTCTATTGATCTGTGATTATATCAAATCATTGAAAAGAATAGAACGGCGTATGTAAGATGTGGAGAGGTAACATTAAAATTAGGCTGTATAGACTTAGAGATCTTTGTCAAAGATACGCTGTCACTACTGTCAAAATCAAAATGTCAAATCGCACTGCGCTGCGTTCACCGTTCGTATCTGTGTCACAAAAACGCAAGAAATAAATAATTACAAAGTGTTTCTCGTTAAAATTAATCGGAGAAATCAAGAATATGGTGTCGCGAAGTCTGACGGAGGTGTTCGTGTTAATGCGCAACAACGCAATACATAGCAGACAGATTTTCTCGGAGCAAGTAAGCCATATCTTTTTGTTATTGATTCACCTGATTACAGTTTCGTACTTATTGAGTATCTTTGATACGTTGCAATGCAATTTAAACTCTAATTAACTGTTTACAAAGCACTGCAAACGATTATTAGCTGGTTACAAACTGTAAACAGCCTTCTGTTTTTTATTCAGGTATTATCGGTTCTGACCCGGTCATTCGGTCAGGTTTTCATGTTTAGGACAGAGAAAGGGTATTTTCAGTTTTTTTTTATACCTGATGGATTTACGTTTGACCTCTATATCTTCTTCTCTGTCGTTCCCTCACTTCTGAGGATCGCGACCGTATAAAATGCGCCTCCACGCATAGCGGTCATTGGCCAGCCGCACTGCTTCATATAAGGATTCCAGCCACCCTTCTCACCATGTCGGAGCTCATCCTCTGGCACGCCTGCCCTCCACTTGTCCCAGGATGATGAGCTTCTCCAGGTCGTGCTTGGGACACTGCACAATGTGACCGAAGAAGCTTGAGAGTCTTTTTATTGCAGACCTCGATGTCACCTGATGGTAAATGATAATGTGGCCTATGGTGGAGCATACTTACCCAAAAGATGCCTATTATTTCTTTCTTCCTTTAAAAAGATACAAGTTGTATATGTCCTGATGCTGATTATTTACCTGATATTGCTGGCCTTAGTAATTAAAAGGAGTATTCACATATCCTGCCCCTTGTTTGATTTAGCCTTAGACTTATTTGATTGATATAAGAATGTAATTTTATGAGATGATAATTTTGTAATGATTATTTATAAATTTCAAATGATGGTTATGGAAATTAGATTGTGTAAATAATTATTGTACACCTAATAAGTATACACCTAAAAGGTAATTTTTTGCCGTTGATGATATCACTGCAATCACAGGACCCACTTGGGAAACTGAAGCGAAGGACAGGGAAAGATGGAAAAGGTTGGAGGAGGCCTTTACCCAAAAGGGGTCCCTACATAAATAATATTAAAACTGTCATAAAAATAATCAATGTATTTATTATATAATTTTATAGATTTAAGTTCAAGATGTACTCAATGCCTATAATAATAATAATAATAAATAGCCTTTTATTTCCACTACATTTTCAATTACATCATACAATGGTGTTAGTATTATTAGTTTTACTTATTCGTTAGTTATTAGTATGGTTAGTTTTATCTGTTTGTAGATGGACCCCTCTTTGGGTGAAGGCCTCCTCCATTTCTTTCCATGACTCCCTGTCTTTGCCTGCAGAGAGCCAATCTTTTCCCACATAGTTGACGACGTCGTCTCCCCATCGTTTGTTTGGCCTGCCTACATTCCTTTTGCCTGCTGGTCCTTTCCATTGGGTAGTTTCAATTGTCCATCTGTTGTCGGTGAGGCGGGAAATGTGGCCGGCCCATTGCCATTTTAGTTTAAGGGCTTGTAATACCTATATGTAAGGAATAAAAAAAAGGTTTTATGTATGTTATGTTACTAGCATGACTCGGAGCGTGTACGACTCATGCGGTCGAGCCAGAACGAACTGGAGGCGGGGCTGGAGGCGCGGACCGACGCGCACGCGGCGCCGCCCTGGACAGACGCGCTCGAGGAGGCCCACTACATCATTACTAGGTAGGTTTACTATGTTTCCTGTGTTACGTCCGTCACATCCATGCCGACATATTGAATAAGGGCACGTACCCAAACTACATGACCCGTTTAGGGGGAGAGGGGGTCTTCAAAATACTACGCTTGTTCACAGGGTGGGGGGGGATTAGATTTTCGTTATGTAGTCAATATTCTCTAGGGAAATCTCGCGCTTTTTCGAACTATATTCAAATATGGCGCGCAGTTTTAGCGCTTTTTAAACACACATTTCAGTTGGACTCGGACAGGACACTTGGACGTCAGCTGATTGAAAACTGACAGTCTTTTCTTCTTGATAATATTTTTTTCACTTGTAATTATAGGTATGCACGCACTCTTGGCGTCACGCGGCAAGCGCCGTATTAATAAAGACAAATATGAGCAATTTTTTCTTCTTTTAACTTTCTGTTTGCAAAAATTGGTTTAAAACCATACTTATGCATTATTACGTGAAAACTAGAGGGATGGGGGGGGGGAGGGGGTCGTGGCATATACTACGGGTTGTCACCGAGGGTTGGGGGAGGGGGTAAAATTTTTAAAAAATTTTTCACTTAGGGTATGTTCCCTTACTACGCAAATTTTAAAATATAATAAGCAAGTTGACTGCTGATATGGAGTCATCAACTATATGCATGGCGGAGGCGTGCTTGTATTGTTCGATGTACAATGAGACACTTTTCACAGAGTACCGCCGCGCGATGCGGGATTTGTATGGAGTGCGCCGCTACCGCCACGCCTCCTCTGTGTTTCGGGCTTTATAGTCTCTCGTATCAGAGTTTATTGGTTTCCGGTAGAGTAGAATAGGACCACTCCAACTCTTCCCGTGGATGTCGTACAAGGCGACTAAGGGAATACATTATAAAACATCAATCAGCCCTCCCCAACCCGTCTGGCCAGCGCGGGGAGTGTAGGCCAAATCCTCCGTCTGTCTCCGGCAGATGAGAGAGAGTTGTGCTGCTGCAGTGGAGACAATAACCTGATGATGTATCAGGGTTATCCATCCGCTTCCAGGCTAAGGACGAAGCTGGCAGAGCTGCAAGCGCGGCACGAGCGGCAGATCGCGCGGCCCGCGCTGGATGACAGCTCGGACCAGCAGCACATCGGGCGGCTGACGGCCGACATCGGGCGGCACTTCTCGCACGCGCACTCGCACCTCACGGCCATCAGAGCGCAGGTTCGGCAGGGTGAGTGCCTACTGTAGCATTCTGTGCTCTTCATATACATCATCATCTTGTTCATCATTGTTTAGCATAGTGTGCGACATCAAAGTCAAAATCATTTATTACATATGAGTACACTTGGCACATTTATACACGTCATTTTTTTTTATCGACTACCGCTTCCTAGGTGTTAGCGCTGTGAAGAAGAAACGGCGCAACAAACTTCACGCAACACATCTTTTAAAAATCAAGTTTGCATACAATTAATAAAGATTTTGCGGAGCTGAATTAACAATAGTACCAGGCATCGTTGTCATTCAAATAATCGTTTATTTTATAATAGGCTTTCTTACAAAGTTGTTTTTTAATGTGTATCTTAAACTTTCTGTCCGTCATATTTAAGTAACCACGTATAAAATACGTAATCCACTTGACTTTAAAAACACTTTGAAACGCTTCCTGTTGGAAAATAACTATTACTCTATTAATAAATTTATAAATTCACTGTGATGTATAATTTAATTTAATTTTTTATTGTTTTTAATTTCATTTTAATCATGACATTATCATTAATCTTTAATTTTATGCAATTCCGACACAATACAATTTGTTAAAAAAAATAAACTGTCAGACCTTAGACGTCCACTTCTGAACATAGGCTTTCCCCAATTAACGCTACAACATCCGGGCCTCCGCCCATAGGCGCGCCACTGAACCCGATCTTCGGTTCTTCTCATCCAGTCACTGCCAGCCGCCTTACGCAGATCGTGGCTCCATCTAGCTAGGGGGCGTCGCACACCACGCTTGCCCAGTCGCGCTCTCTACTCGAGAACTCTTTTACCCCAGCGGTAATCGGTTCTCCGACAGATGTGACCAGCTCACTGCCACTTCAGCGCACTAACTTTTGAGCTATGCCGAAGACTTTAGTCTTCTGGCGGATCACCTCGTTTCTGATTCTGTCCCTTAGAGAAACTCCGAGCATTGCTCTTTCCGTAGCCTGCTGAGCGACCTTCAGTTTTCGGAGTAGTTCCACGGTCTGTGCCCACTGGTGGGGTAATGGCGAAACAATACTGACTTTATTTTACTTCCAGGTAACAAAACAGAACAAAAAGTAGCTGCCAACGTAGTCCTAGCCCTCGTCACGATGCTGCAAGACCTGAGCATCACGTTCCGCACAGCACAGTCCACCTACCTCAGATCCTTAACATCAAGAGAAGAACGCTCAAACGCATACTTCGACTTACCAAACTTCGAAGAACTCAGCTTAGACGACGAGACTGAACTACTGCCTGGCTTGTCAAACAACCAGACAGACCTTCTGTTCTCTCTACCCAGTACTTCAGGCACGCAGAAAGGTAATTATATAGACGATGATCAACATATAGATGATGTGTTCCAGAAGCAAGCGTTGAATCAGAAGCAAATGTTACTAATGCAAGAAGAAAACACCAAAATGGTAGCTGAAAGAGAAGAGGAAGTTAACAAAATAGTTCGTTCTATTGTAGATTTGAACGATATATTCAAAGACTTAGGGCATATGGTCCATGAGCAAGGTACAGTGTTAGACAGGATAGACTATAACATTGAACAGACTCAATTTCAGGTCCATGAGGGGTACAAACAGTTGCAGAAGGCTGACAGGTATCAAAGAAAGAATAGAAAAATGCACTGCATACTTATATTATCTGTGTCCGTTATATCAATGGTTATACTACTTATTATTGTGAAGAGTTAGTTTTAATTTAATATTTAGTGAAGTATTTATATTCTAAGTGTTACTCTGGGTTTAACAAGGTTATCAGGCTTTCCACACAGCTGCGATATGTCGCGCGTTTGAGTTGAAGTTGAATTTCCATAAAGTTGAATTCTCACAATGTTGAATTTTTTTTTACAACATTATAAACCACCTCGGACTTGTAATGTCCTATCTAATAGACAAAACGGCATGGAGAGCTGTATTAAATTATTAAAAATACATATTACATACATACACATGTCTAATCCCAAACTATGATTTTGTCCTGTGTTTTGGAAATTAAACAAGTATACGACCTCCGTGGCGGAACGGGTAGCTCTCGGACTGCCACGCCGGAGGTTGGGGTTCGAATCCCGCTAGGGGCAAATGTTTGTACGATGAATATGAATGTTTGTACCCAAGTCTTGGATGTTTATATATTTATTTAAGTAGGTCTATCCGTTATCTAGTAACCATACCACAGGCTCTGCCTAGTTTTGGGACTGGATAATTGGTGTGAATGTCTGAGATATTTATTTATAGGACAATTCACAAATATAACATCCAAAACAGGACCAAGTTGTCTGTTCCCAGTGGGAATCGAACCCACGACCTCTGGAGCTCGAGTCCAGTGACCAACCCACTAGGCCAACGAGGCTAAGAAGCTAACTTCCAAAGTTTTAAAATCAATGGAATAACACATTTACTGGGCAGTACAGTTTTCTTGTTGTAAATATATTGGCCACTTGTTACGTATACTTTTACATACATAAAGCTTACGCCTTGGTCCCAGAGGGATAGGCAGAGACGGCTTTGCGCAATCCAACGTCGCAAAGCGGCTTTCCTTCCCCCGCTATAAGTATAAGTTTAAAAGCATAATATATTTTTTTATGCACTTTTAACACATTCAACATTTTGGGAATATACATTTCGAAAATTCAACTTTAAATCATACTGAAATTCAACACTGAGTCAACATCATATTTCAAACGAACTAAACTTTGTTTAACTTAGAACGACTTACCTTTACAAATCTTTAAGGATCTTAGCGTATCCTAGTAGCAATTTTGCCTTATATTGCGTAGTTGAATTCGTTCTACAGTATTTATAAGTTTTAAATGAAAGTAACATGGGATAATCAGGTATATTTAGAATCTTAAATTCTATAAATATATATCAAGGTAAAGTCGTAACTTAAGAACTGCCCTAAGGGGTTTTGTATACCTACTGTCTTTGACTGAACGGAGAAAACAATTGTTCGCCCTACCTGGGGCGAGTTAAACAATGATTTTCTCCATCCAGTCTTGGATATAAGGTCTGTGGTTGCATTTCCAAGTGGCGACTGTCCATCAGTCCTTAGACGATCACTGCTGGACATAGCCCTACCCCAATGAACATAACCACACCCGGTCACCCACCATCCGCGTCCAACCACTTCTGACTACCTTCCTCAGATCGTCGAAAAATTGTAAAAAATGGGTCACGTAGTTTGGGTACGTTCCCTTATTTTTTATTCCATGACGTTCCTAACAAAGTCCTTATTCTGAGGTATTTTCAGCATCAAAGGCCGTGCTGAATTCCCGAAATCTTTCTCGTAACTGTAACATTGATGTAAACGTGCACATTCTAGTCTTTATTTTCTTTGGCATAAGAGTTAACTGTTGTGTAAGATGTACCTATAAGGTAATATTCCCGTGTGCCCCGCTTCCTTCTAGCATGTGTATACAATACGTGCTAGTAGTGAGCATGCTACTAAATCGCAAGACCGTTGATTTTTGAGCATGCTACCTGTGGTGGGGTGAAAGAGTGTGTGCTAGTACCACGTGTGAACGTGTTTGCTTATTAGCATTTGAATAATTTTGTTGAGTTCATTTTGCAAGAAACTGTCTTTAAAAAAACTTTGTTGATCCAACGATCTCTATGTACTACTATATGGAGCGTTCCAAACAATCGCTCTGTTCCTATCCTGCTCTATATTCTATAGATATTATTTAACCGTCGTCAATATTTAGTAATAATTAAATGTCCTGCGTAGTAACTGCACAAGTTTCATTGTGAATGTGAAAGATTTGTGGCTACTTGCGTGGAACAGAGCGATTGTTTGGAACGCTCCATCTAGTAGTACATAGAGATCGTTGTGTTGATCACTTGTTTCACTTATAGGAGTATAATTATCAACTTCGTACGGCGATACTCATCCATTTTAATGGAAAATCCTGTATCCTGTATAAAAAATGTGTATTTGGTACAATGCTTTTTCAGGTAGTATTATAAATAGCATGTTACATTATAAAACATCAATCAGGCCTCCCCAACCCGTCTGGCCAGCGCGGGGAGTGTAGGCCAAATCCTCAGTCTGTCTCCGGCAGATGAGAGAGGGTTGTGCTCCTGCAGTGGAGACAAAAATAACCTGATGATAAATAGCATGTTAGATCAAAGCAAACGTGAACTCGCCAATAGCATGCTATGATTGAGCATGTGTATTTGTACAACGTCGATCCCTCTGCGCGGGAGGTGTCGCTACGTAGTAATATTTAGTATTTTTTGTAAATACAGTACAATAATGGTGACGGTGCAGATGGGAATGTTACTATTTAATTTATGTTAAGTAATTTATTTGTATTAGTTAAGTATTTAGGCGAGGTAAATATATTTTTTTATTTAACATGGGCTATGTTTATTTGAACATAATTTGATTGTTAAAATGTTAAATTTGAGTGTGCCAATGTGTAATAAAGTAGGTATATATCTGCATTACCAGAGAACCCTTTTTCGTCAAAAAAGCTGATCTCACACCAATATCAATCCCCTTTTGTTGCAAATTCGGGATCAGAGAAGGGATCTACGGCAAATTGGAATGATTTCAGTTTTGTTCCCACGCGAAAAGACCAGAAAAGAATCCTTTTTGTCGATTTTTTCCGATCTGCCTTCTCAAGGGGTAGGGAGCAGGGTAAGGAGGGGAGAGATCGGAATGAAATCTATGATTTTGTTACCGTTTTAGAGGCTTATAGACTCCCCATGGGCGATTGTTACAAGTATTTATTTCATCTGTGAAAGAATTGGAATCCATTGCCAAATAGGTCGAATATCTAATCAGAATTGCAATCCGTATGCCAGAATAAGGCATACAAATTGTTTTCTTATTAAGTGTTCAATTTGGGATACAATGCGCCTATCAAGAATCCCCCTTTACCGGAGTCACATCTTATAATATAGTGTATAGGTAGGTATTTATAAATAAAAAGTGTGCAGTAACAAAAATTTAGATAGATAATTTATATTATTGTTAATTTATAAAAGACATACAAAATGAAAATACAATGCATTGAAATTTTTATTTGCAGTTTCATTTGTACGTATGATATTGAATCAGACCCGTGTGCTTCCCGGCTTAGAATAGGATCACCCCCATCTTCCCGTGGGTGGTGATTCTGGCAAATCCCTAAATGGACAGCCCACCAAGTGTATTCCATTGTTGATGTTTATGTTCAGGACAAACATGTAACAACCCAAGAGGTCGCCAATAGTCAAATTATCCTATCTTAAAAAATCAGATTTTCCCTTAATGATCGTTACTCTCTCCAAACCCTTCAGGCAGCACGAGGAGTGTAGGCCAAATCCTCCGTCTGTCTCCGGCAGATGAGAGAGGGTTGAGCTCCTGCAGTGGAGACAAAAATAACCTGATGATGATGGTCGTACTCTATGATCTATCAACGCCACATATCAAGAGATGTTATATTCTGTATTGTATATTGCGTATATATAATTTTTTATCGTCTCCAGTAGAATGCCAAGGTACCATGACAAAATGGATAATTCAATATGGGGGTACAAAGGTAAAAAAAAAACATATTGAATTGCACTAAAGAATGTATTCAGTGACCTCAATATCATATCAATATACATAAAGTTCAACCTGCTTGTTACAGACCCTAGGGGTCTGGGAGCAATGAGCACATCACATAAGAAATCATTATAATACATAATTTTACATGCAAACATGAAAATTATAACGAAGTTCAATGGTTATTGACATTAGCAGGGATAGGACATGTTAGAACTGATGCTAGTGACTTCTGTATCACTTAATATGCTGCTTACAAATGTTTCTTTATACAATGAAATAAAGATTTTTGTTAAATTAGATGTCATTTCATTGAAAAAGTTCCTAAACTACCTGAGCATTGTACAAATATCTTCAATATCTAATCAAAATTAAAGAGTTCTGTGAATTACTCTAAGTTTGACATTTATTAAGCACCCAGATACATTTCATTACATAGTACCCACTATGTAATAGACCTTGGTGCCACATTTGTAGCTGGGTTGTAACAATAATTTTTTTTTGTCAGTTTGAACTGGAATTATTAATATTATGTCAAAAATATACATTGTCTTAGACCTGTTTTTAAAGTTAGAAGAAAATAGTGTTGTACTGTACTTTTGTGTAATTGCATCTTAAAAATACACAATATTTTTGAATAGTTTATAGATGAACCTAGTATGCATCATGCTTAAGTATACCTCTAACTAATTATTGTTGCCAGAAATTATGAGGATTTTCTTGGTACGGCAGCGAAGGAAGGAGGTCGACCTTTAAATTGCTTGGAGACAACGAGCACACAAACTGAATCATTATCTGTGTGAACTTTGCACTCAACTTTGTAACACATTGATCTGTCACCTTATTTGGGAATGGTACTTACACAATATAGAAAAATTCAAAGTTAAGATGGGCATACTTCAAAACAGATGGGATTTTTTTTATCTGTGCTGCATATTTCAATTAAGCTAAGAGCATCTTGTCTCTAATATTTTATACTTTAGTTGAAATTTCAACGAAATAGTTTGAAAGTTTGCAAGAAGTTATTACACAATATGTTGAAAGAGCATTATTAAGTGTTGAATTATAGTTAAAATTTGTTGGAACATTTAATTGATTACATCTAGCAGTAGACATCGAACCGTTGTTGTATTTTTGAGCTCTGTAGTAGAAACATTACAATATAGATTCTACGTCATATAAGATGTGATAGGTCAAGAAGATACAGTCAAAATACTTATTGGTTATTAGTTTTGAAATATAGTTTACAAGTTTAAAAGTCGTGTGCCCATCAGCGCCCTACCCTTACAGCGAACACAATCAAACATTCACAACACAAAATACAACGCAAATCAAAACAATACCACATTACAACTACATACAAACTATGAATCTTTGTGTTTATTATAAAATTCGTCTAGATACTTCTTGTAGGCAGCTTGGTTTGGCCATAAGAATGACGCCTGTTGGTTTAAGGGGCTTTGCGTGTTTGGCTCGGCTAACAGACTTTGGATTGACAGTAACACCGTGCGGACATCGTACAATGCCGTCCATTTATCCTTCAGGATGTCTAAACATATTATGCCTGTCGTGTCTACGTTAGGATGGTAACAGGGAGTAATGAATTTCACGACAGGAGGGGCGTAAGGGTAGGAATTAGGGAACTCAAGCGACAATTTGTACTTATGTCCAGCGAAGACTGTCTCCTGCGGTCCGTTGATGGTCCCTATCCATTTAAAAAGGTTGTCACACTCGGGGAACGCTGAAATTCCCTTGTCAGCACAACGCATCAGCTCCATTAACTCTTTCTGCAATCTGCGAACAAGGAAATTAGACAATTAAGACGATGTTAGAAATATTTAAGGAGACACGACGTAAATGCATTGTCATAAACATACCTTTTGCTCACTGCATGGTTATCCTTCAGTTTTATTGTATCCTCGTTCTGTTTGGCGGGATTCGAAGACGATGCGTAAGTAGGATTGATGTTTTGGGCCATATTAAGAAGGAAAATTAAAATTAGATGCCACCAATTGTCTGTTATAAAGAAGACGACTTCCTGTGATTTGAAAAAGCTCAAATTTTATTGGATATTGGCTCACTTTTGACAGCGAGGCGTAATGGCGGTTATGGCGGCCAATGCAACTGAACAGCGCCATCTATCGTGTCGAAAATTGCTTGCATAGCACTAATTACGTTATAACGCGTTAATAACGAGTTAAATAAAAGATTTAAAAGTGTGGCTTCCATGCTTTTTGCTATGCTTTTAACGCACAAATACGCACTGGTTGAGCATCAAATGTCAATGTATGCGCTTTGATATTTTCCGTGATATTTTTGATTCTCGATTGATAACTACAGATTTATGCAACGCCATCTATTGCCAAAATTACCAACGAAAATTCTTAATTTTAGTTCCAAAAGGAGAATCGCTCAGTCATATGATCTTCAATTAACTTAGTTTATCATTAGTTGAAATACGTCCACTGCTGAATATAATCCTCCCCAAAAGAATGTCACTTTTGGTGGGCTGTCCATTGGGAGATTTGCCATAATCACCACGCTTGGCAGGCTGATTGGTGATCGCATTAATTATCTTAATATACAAAGGAAAACGCCGCTGTCCATCCCTGGTGTAATCCTTAGTCGCCTTGTCGACACCCACGGGAAGATTGAGGTAGGCCTATTTTAGAAAAAAATGTTTTTTGTGTTGAACCTTTCGATCGGTATCATACAAATACAGGTGAATTGTCCGGTTCGATCCTGGGTCAGGAACGTAATTTATCAAAAATATTTGAATGCAGTTCAACTTAATTTAAAAAATAAAATGAAGTCTAAATTAAATGTCCTACCTTCAATATTTTAAATAGGTAGGTACTTCCCTTTGTGTCCCATAGACGTTGGAATCGCTCATATTATGGTCTAGCGATAGCTCTTTAAAAAAGAACTAAATACACTGACTGCTTAGATTATTCGTTTTTGGTCCGAGACTGACTGTATCATCAAGTATCAAAATATGCAAGAATGTCTGCAGAAGTTTATTTTTTTTTTTTTTTTTTTTTTTTAACTACTTCGACCGAATTCGACATTTTTCTTGGGAACTCTCGTAGAGCCTTCATTGACAATGACACGCCATCTATTGGCAAATTATCAACTGTAATTTTGTGCCTATAGGAAAATCGGATATTCTTTCCTGGTAACAGAGACAGAGGTAAATTTTAAGATGAGAAAGTAACATACACATAGATAGCAGATTGAAAAAGTACTACATGCTTAGAAGTCCTCTAAAGGCTCTTGCCTTTCTACTTATAACAGAACTTAAAAAATAAACTATATTAAACCTGGAACTTATTGCTATTCCGCGGGTTGATTGTTTTATTTCTTTTCTATCAAAATAAATTTATATTTGGTACATTGTCAAAAACGGTAGTCTAGCTAATAATAATAATAGCAGAACGCACCTATTTCTCTGATATAAAATTTGCCCCTTACCTAAACAGAAAATGTTAAGTTACCTGAAATGTTACGGTCACCGTTTAAGGTACAAATTAGAAAAGTAGTAAAGAGACATTCACTTTCACTTTCTTTGGTGAGTTCAATGTTCACCTGAGCGTGAAATTGGTGATCGGTCACGTGAACTAAAGTAAAAAGAAAATAATTCGGAAGTCTATTTAAGATCTTGCTTTATATCTTAATGTTTAGTATTGATAAAGAATTCAAGTCATAATAACGAAAATTCATCATTATGAGTTTTAAAGTAAGTAATATGTTGACTATTTTTTTTATCATTGAATAATTTTGGCGCACAATTTTAACTACTAAAAACTACCAAGGATTAAAAGAAAATCTTTATATAGGTCACAGCCCTAGTTGTTAAATCAAGCCCTTCTTAATCTGTCTATCAACCATTCATTTCATTCATTCGCGCTTACATTTATATTCTCTTTGCGCGCTTATGTCAAATTATTGTGGGACTGAATTGCTGCGTGTTTTGTTTTGTGGAAAATACTACGATTATATTGAATATTGTGTGCTCTTTGATTGTGTGAATCTCTTCCATCATCAGTCATCTGAGTGTATTCTTCGATAATATTAACTCGCCTGAATAAACAAAATGGCTACTCAAGTTTGTTTTGAAAACCGTTTCATACCAATCTTCGATTGCGAAAATGTATCAGATGTCAAGGACAGAATTTCACAATTATTTGCGGTTCCTTCTGGAGATCTCTTCGTTACCGTCAATGGAAGGACAGTTTCTGGCGACGTGGAGCTACAAACTACAGAAAATGTGGTCAGAGTGTTCACGAAACTCGTCGGAGGTAAAGGTGGCTTCGGATCGATGTTGCGAGCCATCGGGGCTCAAATCGAGAAGACTACCAACCGTGAGGCGTGCCGCGACTTATCTGGTCGTCGGTTGCGTGACATCAACGAAGAAAAGAGGCTAAGGAAGTGGCTGGAAGGCCAGGAGGACCGCGATAAAGAGGCGGCGGACCGCAAACAGAAAAAAATTGAAAGGTTAATTGCCGAGCCTAAAATCCACGTCAATTTGAACCCTTCATACGAGAAGGAGCGTCAGGAGCTGCCGGATCGTGTCAGCGCTGCCGTGGACGCTGGCTGGCAGGCTGCTGGTTCGTCTAATGAAGGCTTGAAACGCAAAGCTGAAGATGACAAGCTTAAGACTAAGAAGAAAAAGCTGTGGATTGATGCGGAGATGTCAGACTGTTCGTCCCTTAGTGAGGATGAGGACGAGGTTAAGGACAGTCCAGGACCGGCAGTGTCTACGGACAGTGGGAACGAATCCGATAAGGCTTCTGAAGTTAGCAGTAAAGCTTAAACTGGTTTTATGACTGTACTGTATCTATAGCTATTTTAACTTATATCTTATCTAGTAAGCAACTAGATGTGCCTGTGGCTCTGCTCGCGTGGACTACAGAATTATGTTAATCCTTATTCATTACTATGTTACTTAATGTAACTAAA